>JAZGTK010002557.1:0-31238 GCA_036877625.1 Ambastaia sidthimunki | reverse complement strand
CAGCACAGGGATATGTATCCTTCGCTCTGTCCAAAGATGAATGGATGGTGAGCATGACAAATGGTTGACTATGCTTAAGTTATTTTAGGATTTAAAGGAAGAGTTCTTCCAAAAATGAAAATTCTGTTATCAGTGAATCATCAAACCACATGGGTTTTGTATGACATGGATATTTGTTTGGGATATTTAAAATCTTTTATTGTACATTGTGCATTATAAATTGGCCTTCGATGGATCAGATTCATATGGCCTTCAAGAGTTTCTTTTGATCTGCATAAGGGAGATGATGATGCATATTTGTGTATAAATGATGGGGGTCGTGTAAGCGTGGATGCAGCATACACAACAGGCAGAAGATACCCAGAGGTGGCATCTAAGGTGAGATACCACTTGTAATGCTGATTTTGTGTCAATTTTTAGTGTTTGGTCATGCAACCAACTGACATCATATATTGGTGTATTGAAAGACAATGCCAATATGTCACAACCTCAATTCAAAACCATAAAAACATTAAAGACCCAAAAGTGGTGTTTAGTTTATTATCATGATAACATTGTGACCTCTCAGAAAACTATAAATGTTATGCAGCCTCACTCATGTCAGTAATATAATCAGAATGGCTCTCATTTCCCCCTGCAGTCTGTGCTGACTGATGTAGGCTGGAGAGTTTCGGACGGGGTCATTCAGTGCCGGTTCTCTAGGGCCATTTCTACCCCTCAGGACCCGGTTCGCTTCAGTCTTAATCACAGTTATTATCTGTTCATTGCACACGGTGCTGCAGAATATGGTGAGTTTTCTAGAGTCTTAGATTAAATGTTAGTTCACCCAGAAAAGAACATTTTCTCACCATCCCAAACTATCTCAAACCTGTATGACTTTCTTCTTCCATTTATCACAAAAGCCAAAATGTTTGGGGCTGACAGGCTCATCTGTTATCTATACAATGAAAGTGACTTAAAATGTCGCTCCCGTTGTGCCAAATATCTCCTTTTGTGGTCACAGAAGAAAGAAATTCATTAAGGTTTAGGAAAACGTGATGGTGTGTTAATATTGGTAGAGTTTAGATTTTTGGATGAACTGCCACTTTCAGTACTTATATTTGTTTTACAGTATGTGTGAAATATGAGGTTTGGCTGTTTCCTTTTAACTTTTATAGATTTACAACATAAATTATCAGTCATTCCGGATGTAATTGCAGAATGTCCTTCAGCAAAAGAACTGTCTCCTTCGTTTTTGTAAACTGTTTTTGATTGGCAAATGATTATGCGGTTCATCGGATGTTGTGCCGCTTGCTGTAACAGTTTTTATGATCATCATGCACCAGATTCTGCTGGAGATCAGTTTGTAATTCCACAGATCTGGAATTTCGTACGGAATGACCTTACTGATTAACACGTGTTTCTGATGACCTGTGCAATCAGTTCTCCTTTCCTGTCATTTATTTTATGACAGCAGTAAAAGGTCACTGGGTACACAGGGAATAAAATGGCTACATCTAGCTTGCTATGATTTAACGGAAGACAGAAGTAAACTTTTACAGGGAAACAAGCCAAGTATATTTCCGGAAAAACTTTGACCAGTAACAGCTGGTGTGGACTCAGGTTAACAACAACTGTGATGGATGTCATGTATTCCTCTTGCTTAACTGGTAGCGCGTTGTGCTAGCAACACCAAGATTATGGGTTCAATCCCACTTGCAACAATATATACGTATTTTCCTTGAATGCACTGTAAGGCACTTCAAATATAAATGACTGCTTATTATATATGATCTCATGTTTAGGGATGATCCATAGACACACACAGCAGCCACTAATATCAACCCGTCATCAGGTCATCACTGGCCCTCCGAAGATACTAACAGGTTCTCGATCCCCACTGCTCATGAAATTTCATGGTACGTTTTTCTGCTGTAATTAACTTTACAGCAACACAGTGATTAGTGATATAGTCTAGTGTTTAAAGATCAGGCAGATAAACAGAGGGTTTTATGTTTAAACCCTGCATTAAGCATGCCACTTAAGTCCAGGTTGTTTAAATGGGTGATTTTCCCCAGAATGAATGTAGGTTGTTGTACATTGCTTGAGTTAGATAACAAATTATGAAATAGATTAGCTTTTAGATTTGGGGGTTAAATTGAATAAAGTTAATATTAAAAAATACAATATCCAAATATAATGTCAATGACAACTGTCTCTGCAAATGTAGGCGCATTTATGCTGATTTGCTGGATGCTAGTAGGAAGAACAGGAATATTAATGGCCGGCTATTTTAAAAATAATTGGCCAGAACAAACATTATTTGGACAAAAGATATGGTTTCAGGTAGGAGGGTTTATCCTGTATTAAAATAATCAAATATGTATATTGCTGTATGTCTTGTATGTTATTGTAACCTTTTGCACATTTTACAATTAGTTTTCTGTAACTGTATATGTTCTTTCCTGGTTGTGGGTTAAAATTATGTTCTGTGTTTACAGGTACATCGTATAGTGATGTCTCTTACAGTGTTGCTCACAGCTGTGGCATTCATCCTTCCTTTCATTTACAGACAAAAATGGAGTTCAGTAAGTAAAGGCTATTTGTAAATTGTTTTAAAATACCATTTACAATCAATTCATATTAACAACTAATTCTGCACAATGACACAGTTACACTCCAGGCCAATAGGTGGCAGTAGGTGGCAGAATCATAGGCTGGGTGGCTTTGTTGATCTGGCTTTTTTATTGGTTTTAATGTTTATATATTGGTTCTATGCAGAGAGCAGGTGCTCATCCATATTTGGGCTGCACTGTTATGATTCTTGCTTTTTGTCAGCCTATAATGGCCGCATTCAGACCAGCTCCAGACTCCTCAAGGTAATATACAACACATTGTTGATTTTATACAAGTAAACACTTATCTGTCTATAACCATTTCATTTTCTCAGGAGGTGGATATTCAATTGGTTGCACTGGGTTGTAGGAAAAGCTGCTGAAATTATTGCAGGTGAATTGTTGCAAGTTAAAATATAATCTATGATAAAAACCATTTCTAATAATAGTTTTACAGGCTAAACATAAAGTCAAACTACTATCTTTTATTTCAGTGGCATCTATGTTTACTGGAATGCGGCAACAGTCTCTATTGCTGCCTTATCCATGGACCACAGGGGTGCTCGCTGGTTCTGTGGTTTTGACTATTGTATTAAATCTAGTGCTACAACTTCATAAAAACGGTGTTATTAGAAAAGGTATGTTTAAAACAGTCTTATTTTAAATGATTGTCGTTAGCACACATCTGATTTAACTAAGAGTACATAGTGTCTAATCAATGACTTTGTCTGTAATACAGAAATTAATTGCAAGATGATTCCAGCTGGGACATAAATAAGGCAAAACATGTTTTTGAAAAGGGTGTAATGGTATCTGTTTAGTCATTTCCTTTGTCTCTGCAGGGGATAAAAATGAAGATGAAACTCCTGTTCTCTCAGATTTTTCAGAAGGTGGAAACTGGGTAAGACCAAACTTCAGTCAAATACCCAGATAACCGGGAATGTTCTCAGAACGTTTGATAGCAATATCTAAAAGTTCTCTTGATATTATCAAAAACATTCTTGCAGTAATGTTAATATACCATTTCATTTACTGTTATACATTAAAAAAAAATTCTAATTCTAACGGTCAAATTCTAAATTTTAAAGCTCACAAAAAGTCATATGATCAGGGTCACAACTTGATATAGCTTTAGAATGTTGACCCATTGAATGGGCTCACCTCTGAACAAACAGAAGCTTTGTGTCTGGTTAAGGAAGAGAACTGGGTGTGTATGTAATCACAAATTCTTATGATTTATAGACATAGACATTTATAGACATAGTCATTTAGCAGTGCTAATGTTTTTATTAGCGCATGTTGCTTCATTAGTGCATATTAGTGCATTTAGTTTACTTACAAAAGTCAAGTTATGCTCATGTACAGTATAGCCAGTGATAATTTTGGACCCTGTACACACTGTTCATCTAACGATCCCAATAAAATGCTTTTTCTCCTGCTTTCACAGGACACCAAGTTCAGAGTTGCGGTTCTTGCTTTTTTTGTGCTTGGAAATTCAGTATTCTGTATCTCTCTTCTCGACTCCATCACGCGGGTATAACTGTCATATGAATCATATTGCAACTTTACAGCTGAGAAAGTGGAATGAATGCCCAGAATTATTTAAATAACAGGAGAAACTGTTTTTAAATCTAATTGCATTTTATTTAAATATTTAAACAGTTTAAACAGAAAATATACTGCAAGAAAGAGATATCTATTGTCATCCATGAATGTAAATTAGGTGAAATTCACACATTATAAATTTTGTTCACATTATTAGCAGGCAGTTAAAGCAGAAAATAGTTCATAGCTTGTAATAGTTTACAATGTAATTATGATACAGAAACCAGATACTTTACACCTCTGGGAGCTACAGCACATCCAAAATATACCCAAATTATTGATTACAGTACATCCAACACTGTTACGTTAGACATTCTGTACAATCCTGTACCCAGATTAGATTAAATCAAAGAATTACGGTTAACTTATTTGTTCAGGTCTTTATGATTAAAGTGACAAAAATATATTTATGATTTGTTAGTTTGAGAATCAAAATGTTTCTTTTTTAAATAATGCATGTATTGAGAAATTAAATGTCTCAATGTTTGGCTTTTATTTTATACAGTGCAATCTGATAATATATTATACATTTTTCTTTATGTGCAATAATATAAAACTTTATCCAGGATAAAATTTAGAATGAAAATACTATTCACTTCCAAAATGTAAAATGGTTAGTTTTGCAGCGATAAATGCTGTGAATGTTTTTTAATACTCACCTAATAAACTTCAGGTCTTTATAGTGCTATATGTTTTACTTACTGAAACTATTTGTACATGCTTCCACTGTGACAGACAATTCATTTTTGATTAAGTTTTTTGTATAGACAAATCATTCAGTCTTGTTGCTGGTGATTGCCAAAGATACCTGCCTCCCACCTCTGGACCAGGGCACTTTTCCTCCTGACTCGGGGGACAGATGGCTTGGGGAGCTAAAGGAGAAAGTTTCACCTGTAAAACTGCATGCAGTTTCCAGTTTCAAGGTGAAATGAGCACAGAACAATGAGACATCAAATACATTTTATCAAAAACAGAAAAACTCACTGAAGTGAAATTCAGAACAGGTATACTGGAACATTAATATACACAAAAATGCAACAAAAATATGCATTGTGTAAAAACTCACAGGTCTGTTTCACACAGCACATGTAAGTGGCATCAGTTGGCAACAGGTTAGAGCATTTACACTGCTTGTGTAAGGAGTGCAGCTATATATATACATATAGAATATAGCTTATATATATAATGTATAGAACATTTAAGAAGTTTATATTCTACACTGTAGGGTAGCAGCAGTTATGCAGTAGAAAAACTGTCATTGTAAAAGCACAGAACAAGTCCATCATTGTAAATTTGCAGAAGTGTCTTTTGCACACTCTTTCCATGTATGGTGTGAAACAGGCAAATCATGCTTCAGTTTGGTATACCGTACCTTGTTGTCACAGGACAAAGTACAGCGGTCCATTTTGCGTGTCAGTGATGGAGATGAGGGAGATGACTTACATTTCACTGGTACCTCACCTGTAAAGTGTCCATCAGTTATTTCATTTCCGACACTATATATTCCTTTCAATAAAACAATATTGAATGAGGTTGTTAATCATTATTATAATTGCATTACCTGGTCTCTCATAAGTGAAATTCTGGAGTTGGCTGGGGGACACGAGGACAGTGTCATATCTCTCCTTTGCATATAGTTGTGCTCTCTGCCTCCTAAACTCCTCATCTCTTTGCCTAACTGTCTTGATCTCCTGGTCAACGAGAGACTGGGTGCTATGGGAGCGCAGTTTGAAGAAGGGATTGTTGTGAAATGTGCTCTCTTGTGTCTCCTGGCATGCAGTGTTCAGGCAGAATTCTGAAGCACTTCGGATGATGAGGTTAGATGTTTCCAGGATAATGACATTGTTTGTGTCTGATGTCCATTCTTGGAAGCTGTTTGTCACTGGAGAGAGCAAACCACCTTTTTCTCGGTTTCGTGGGCTTGTGGGGTAGGAATCGGGTTCAAGTATAATGACATTGTTGGCTGTCATTTCATGGTATGTGGGACTTCTTGCAGATGAAGAAGTAGAGGAGAAACCTTGAGTTCTTGCACTAGAAGGTCTCTGAAACCTGCATCTGTCTTCTGGTGTGTTAAACCTTTCTCTTTTCCCAGGTTCTGATGTACTGTGAGGAATAGCACCAGGCCTGGATTTAACTTGTGCAGCCTTTGCCAATGCCCTCTCTCGTCTGAAATTCTCCTCTCTCTCCAGAGCTTCTCGGATCTCCTTCTCCACTGGAGTCTCCAGCTCATCATAAGGGTACCTGTGGCTTGTGTCGTCCAAACCGGAGTCCTCGGAACAGGGACTGAACTGAGTGTACTGGTAGTCTCCCAATCTAAGGCT
This sequence comes from Ambastaia sidthimunki, assembly GCA_036877625.1. Lineage (NCBI taxonomy): Eukaryota > Metazoa > Chordata > Actinopteri > Cypriniformes > Botiidae > Ambastaia > Ambastaia sidthimunki. The sequence continues at coordinate 24,718 of JAZGTK010002557.1, read as the reverse complement.
GTCTGTGTCAGGGTCATTCCTTAGCCGAGCAATGGTGCGCACAGGTGTATACATGAAGCTGTGAGCAGCCTGGCAAGACCTGTGCCTCACTATTGGCCGGTGAACCTGACCTTTGGTTTGCTCTTCTATCTTTAGCCATTGTTCTCGAGCTGCCCTGAAATCCAAGTGCTCTGTGCTGACATTCTCGCTTTTTATTTCTTGAAACACACAGAATTCATACGGTAACTTTTTGTCAAGCTCTGATGTTGAACAGGACAGGCGCTGGATGTTATGCATTGAGTTTATCCCAATCTCTCCTTCAGCTTCTGGAATCTTGGTTAAACTACAGTAATGTTCAGAGGAATCCAGAGAAATATCTTGCAGCTCACATTCTGTGGGATATTCTGGTTGTTCTAGAATATCACTTTCACTGATGTTCAAGTCCATGACTCCATCTTCAGGTTCAGCATTGCTTTCAGTCGCTGCATTGCCTTCCTGGCTTGGTTGGTCTTCTGAGTTTCCCTCTGCTTCATTCAAATCCAAAAGATCACCATTCTCTTCAATCTCTCCTTGGTAAACAGTTGATGGAACTATGTATCTCCATTGCTCCTCCACATCACTGTCTGATGAAATAATAGCCATCTCCGCATGCAGACAATCACTAAGATCATCTCGGTCCATATCCTGACAAGCATCATTGATGACTTCAGAAGTTGATATCTCATAAATTTGTTGCTCCAACACAGATTTTTCTTGTTCATCCACCTGTTCTTGGGGCTCACTGTGTTCTTCCTCCTGCACATCATCAGAAATGTTGATTTCCTTTTTATCTTCTGGTGGATTATTCAGATGAGAGTCATCCTTAGACACAGAGTTCAAAGATTCTTTGCAACTTGACTCTTGTTCTTTGACCTTGACCAAAATGCCTTCTTGGGAGTCTGTGCTCTCATCAGATACACCTGAGCCCTCACATTCATTGTTTATGCTCATACTTTCTTGCCCATTAATGTGTTCTTCTGAGTTGCTCTTTGTGGTATTCAGGCACTCTGAGAGAAATGTGGCAAAGCATTCATTCTCACCCACCTCCTCCTCCGCACTAAACTGGGATTTCTGGTCCTCTATATACCCAGGATCCATTTTACAGTCTGTTATATCAGCCATTTCTGAAAGCTGATTGGTCTCCATGGTGACTGTCTCAGTGTGGTATTCCTGCTGTTGTTGTTGATTTAAAGAGTGGCTTCTGCCTTCATTTAGTTCACTTCCATTTGACCTTCTCACACCAGCTGTGATTCTCTATGAAAGTTAGTTTGAGAAAGATTGAATTCTGTTCAGAATAAATAAACACAACACCAAGCTAAGGAACACTGAATACATAACAAATACCAACCCAGCTAACAGGGAACATTCACAGAATATTTGCTAACACTCTCTAAATGTTCTCTTAAAGTTATCAAAAACATTCTTGTAGTAATGTTAGTATATTGTTTTTTTATGTTATATATCTTTAAAAACATATACATATAAATTACATTACATATAAATGTTTCAGAATTAAAAAGTGTTTGAATAACATTCTTATATCCAAACAACATTAATTCAAAATAAAAAAATTGACATTTTAAACGTTTCTAGAACTTTTAAAATAATATTTCAATGCTTTTGTTACTTAATGAAAACATTACAGAAAAATTCTTACAACCTAAAATTTTTAGCCAGGAACAACTTGCTCCTTTCGATAGCTCAGATGCAATTTATAAACACAACATCAAGCTAGAAGAAGCAGCCTGCAGTTTTCAACAGAAATTACACTGTGCCATCTCAGTTTCATCAAGCTATTCTAGTATTCACACTGTGAGAAATGGAAGGTGGGTGGATGCCTTTAGAACCAATTCCCCATGAGATGTGGTTTCTAACGAAGCATCTCTGAAAGTGGGCTAAAAATCTGCATTAGGACATTTGTTACTATAGTCTTATAGATTCAAACTATAAAATGTAAATATATTTTTTGATTTATCCCTGTTGTTCATTATGTCAGTAAAGTAAAAGCACAAATAAATCTGGACAAATAAATAGAATCTAACTATTGCATAACTGTACATTAAAAACAATTGTTTTTCTCTCCATGTGCTTTAATATTAAATTACTGCCTACTCATGTATCACTTAGTAGTTTGTCATTTTCTTCTATCTAGGCTGCTTTGTGCACAGACTGTCTAACTTACCTTAACAACATAAACTCTGAGGTCTTTTGAGGATAATGCCAATTCTTATGACACTGGAATAGCAGTCAGAATTTATTGGCCACATGATTTCAGAGGGTCTGTGTTTTTCATGTTTTTAAGTGGTTGCCTGGCAACAAGTGCCTCAGGAACCCTGTCATGCTTATGGTACAATTTAAGCTATATAGAAGCAGCTCTACAAAAGAAGGGTTAATTCTTTGCATAGGCAATGTTATCATAATCTCATGCAGTGCGTTTATTATGCCTCTCTGCTCGAGTTTATTTAGTAAGAGAGAGGGAAACAAATATATTGCTCATATTGAGTGGATGGGACATCCTGTTATGCATGCCTGACAGGCTACCATTCACCCTAAAGCCACCCTCTCTGTTTTGGAAAATACATTTCTGACGTCTGAGGATCACTTTGTCAGAGATGGAGTTCTTCAGAGACCAGTGTGATGTCATCAGACATCATCCAATGAGGGAGTCTGTTGCATTCCCTCAGACTTTCTTTAGTAAAATGTCATAGTACGCTTTTAATGACCAAATTGCTGATTTTTCCACTGTCAATGCAAAACTTAGCAAAGCAGCAAAAATATCACACAGTACATTTGATAAGTGAAAATTGCCCTATGATATAGGCTAGATAAATTGTTGCTCTGTAGTTAATAATTTAATCTTGTGTGAATGAGTCTGTAACGTTGCAGAGTTAAGGATGCACATGGACGATGGATGACAGAAAATTTTGCTGCATACAATATAGCATCATTATCCATCCACCCATCCATTCTTTAAACCTGCTTGTCCTCTTTAGAGTTACGGTAGCATTATCATAACGCTTTAAAAACATTTAACAATGCTGTTACTACAAATGCAGCACACTGAATTTCCGCATCATTCCCACTTCGTGCTGTGCGCATGCAAGCAGAAAAGGATGCAACAGATGCACAAGCTTCAATATTCGGATACCTACCAGCAGCTTTATAAAGAGACGCCAAACGGATATCATCTCCAATCTACTGGAAAACGCACATGCCTCAATAATTTGCACAGATAACCCGAGTAACCAAATAGCGACGCGTCGCGAGTAATTCATATGGTTGAACTCGAAGGTGGAAAAATCAAGTTCGCGACAAATTCCTGTTCGATCCGCCAGCAATTGTCAATGTGAAACAGAGCAGACGGAATAGATATTGGCAGAAATGACAACAAGTAAATCTTTCAGCCTCGCCAACACTGGTTACATTGAGACGCTGATCCTGTCTTTCCCTCTGGGCGCCCACACTTTCTCAACAAACTACTGAACGCTTGCTTTTGCCTACGCAATAAACATAGTCATACTTTGACAAAGGTCACTCATCCTGGGACGTTTTAATAATGGACGATTTGACAAGGTCCATTACATATAATTATGTATTTTGCACTGGAGAAGTGGAAAAACGTGGTTTATTAGTCATACATTATTTCACATTTATTGACCCCTGAGTATAGTCTTTTTGGTGGTCTTTTGAGGCAAATTTAAAGCAAATATCTTTAGAGCAAATCTACTTCTTTTATTAAACTTTAGATCCTCTATGCTGTCATACAAACAAACCATCAGCAAAACATCAGAATTTAGGATGGTGGGTTGTTATTGTAATAGTACTATTATTTCATAAAAAAACAAACTATTTCAGTGCACAAACTGATCCCCCTTCATGAATAACAAAAGCTCTAATCCAAATTCTAATGTATGACTCTGTAATGTTTTGTCTGATTTGTTTTCCCAGGAATAATCCAGGAACTAGAGACCTCTGGAGTCATTCAGTGTTTCTCAGCTGCACCATCTGTTGTGTTGTAGTGATACTGATATGATGAAATCTCTTTTTTTTCCCTTTGTCACATTCAGAATTTTTGCTTGTCTCTTTCTGGTAAAATAATATTTTTTATTGGAAGAATGAGGCAAAGCTTTCTTATTGTAGCATTAATTTCAGAATACAGCTCATGTTGCTGTAGTTTTAGGTTTTTTGAGGAGTATTCTGTGTATTTTGCCTGAACAGTATTGCTAGCTTAAACTCTGCATGTTTTTTTTTTGCTAGCATCCCACACACTTAAATCAAAGAAGCATAAGCACACACAACAAATTAAAACTGAACACCAATAAAAGCATATCACTAGCTGTCATCATATTCCTCTTATCACTTACTCTTAGACCTTTTTATCCCAATATACAAATTTGTCAAAAACTCTAAAGTTTACATTTGACCCTTGTATAAACTCTGTTGAAGACATATCACATTATAGCATGTGTATCTCATAAACATTAATAGAAAATTGTGAAATGTGAATACTTACACTCACTGATGGAGCTTTGAGTTTGGATGGCTTATCGGTGAAGGTCTCCTTCCTCCTATGTGTGTGTGTGTGTGTGTGTGAAATGCGTGGTTCCGATTGAATGTGTGGGAATAATCCAATGGAGGCAAAGCAATTCCACCAACAGACATGACAGGCTTACTCTTTCAAATACACAGGGTAAAGGGAATATACCTACAAATACACTTGCACACAAGCGTTACTGCAACAAATCAAAATCTTACACCAGATGCCTGTTATCACACAGCAAGTGCACAAAAATAAAGACATACAGTGGAAAATGGGATATTTAGTTGTTTAATATTTATTGTTTCTTCATTAACCTTACACGAATTTCAAAAACAAGTGTGACTAAAAACATCAATATTATATTGTTTATTCACCAGCAAATATTTGACAGTTTTGTAGATTTATTTATTTTTTGTTAATTGTTTATATAAAGAAAACTATTCATTTTCATCTAAATAAGCAGAAAAAGCACAACAATTATACAGAGAATAGAAGATGACCTTGAGATGGAAATCTGATTTAAAAAAAACCCTCTACAAATACATTGTCAGGTAATAGAGGTGTCTAAAGCAGCTGTCCCAGACACACACATACCCAGCCAGTGTCACTCTGGGTTTTGCTATAGGAAGAAAGTAAGCTTCATTTAGTATATTTGTCCCTGTTACATCTCACATTCATGATATATCACAGTTGTTTGATATTGTTTAATCACAAATACCCAAATCTGTTTATTACCACTGATACCTCACGTTTCTGATTTTAATATAATTTTATATCAAACATTATTGTGTTGTAGAGTGCACATAGATATGTGTGTATGTATACTCATATCACTATGCTTAGATATTGATTTAAGTTGAATCACAAAGATTCCCAAAGCTGACAGAGTGTGAGTTGGACACTATATGGTTTGATCCAGTTTCTCCATTCGTATCTGTAATGCTGTAGGGAGCATAAAAGAAAAGCAATTCATTTAGCTGTTTATGTCTATCCTCATAACCAAAGAAAAGACTGATTACTCTCTGGGCTGTTGGACCTCTTTACTGACTCATCTTTCTGTAAAGAAAACATTAAGAAAGGGGGGTGGGGGTAAATCTTACTTACCTAAGATATAAAGACATTTGTCCTCAAACACAAACCACCCCCATTTATATAATCTACAAGGTTATGTAAGAGTATTTCAAGCACACCGTCATGACTTTATAAAAGCTTCTTAAGTTTGGAAGACGCACAACAAATTAACACGCAGCTACGAACCAATGAGATTTGGCGTTATTTACGTGGTGCCGGCGTGCCGACGTTTCGATCGCTAAATACGATGTCTTTGGCTGTAACAAATATTCTCATTTAGTGTATTTAGTTTCAAATGGTAAAGAAACATAAATACTAATTTAAAATTTAATGTCTTCTATCATTGTTATTTTTATGATGTACTTTGTCCAAATTACCAGTAGATGGCATTGCTACTCATTAGATGCGAGTCTAAGCAGGTGGTTGCCCACAGGTAGTGTAATGACAGAATACAGGCTAGTTTAGCTTTGCATTAACAATGTTGTTATTAAAAACACAATGATAACTCTGGGCAATAGCCTCATAGAAATAAATGTTGTTCTTACTAACAGCGTGCTGACCTTAATAGGAAAGCTTGTTTTGAATAGCTGCTTTACTCCAATTTTGTAAAGGAGCTTAACATATTACTAAAATACAGCTGTGTGAATTATGGTACCTTATGGTACCTCACTTTGTCTGTCAGATTGGTTTAATATGCTAATGCTTTGATATAGTCGTAATCACACATTTAATTTTGCTTTAAAAAAGGTTTTGTGGCAGTGCAAAATAACACTTGTTTTTAGATAGAGACTGTGATAATTACACACCTATGTCTACTTCACACATCTACACCAGCACAATGAGACACAGCCACACTCTGACATCAGACATTAGGAAACACAAATACATAGAAATGTACATGTTAATTTATATGTATGTGTTCAGTGCATGTTAGCACCTGATATCTTAATCTTAATATTATAATAACTGTTAATAATTATTTTTTAATAAGTCTAAAGTGAACACTGTACATATTGAAAGATGTGTGATACGCAGGGATATGACTGTATTTGGACTGTGCTGTGTCAAGCTAAGTCGTCTGTTGCAGTGAATGATGCTCCATTTGCTTCAGTGGCACGGTTGCTATGGTGAATTTTCACATGGGCAACAGTTGATTGCATGTTCTCTAGTGCCCTCCACAGCATGAAAATGCTTTGAAAAAAGATGTTAAAAAACAAGGGTCTTTTGTTCCTCAGTCAGTAAACATAATTTTAAAACTCTCTCTCTTTCTCTCCTCTGAATCTTAATAATCACATACAGTATTTCTCACGAACATTATTCATAATTTCACATGACTGGTCTTTAATCTTAAAACTCACTGCTATGTATGTGAAATCTTGACTGAAAACAAGTGGGCAGTCACCAGTAAAATGATAAGGAACATCACAGCATCCTCACTTGAATGTATATTGAGTCAGTGTCAGAATAGGAGTTCAGCTCATTTTACCGTGAATCATAGATCATCACAGATGTGTCGGTTCGTATTTCCTTTGCTAATCTGTTGCTATCATTTTTAATCAAGCCCAGCAGCAATAGAGATCCATCGGAGAGTGAGCAATGTGAATTGCAAGCACAGCTATAGGAAACATACTGATAAAATGTACATAAAATGCTTACTGTGTCTTTAACACAACCATGATCACATACAGAAGTGTAGGATGCTATTTACCACATACTGAGTTCTCTAAATCTTCTTTTAAGTCTTTGACTGATGAGTGTCATTCAGGGATGACTGAAGATGACTGAGGGTCTTAGCAGGCTGTATTCTATCTCATCGCTTCCTCACAGTCTCAGAGGGTCACTGTCATCTCATCCACTTCCTGCCCACCAAGAGGGACACCGAGTTTGCAGGGACATGTAAATATGAGATATTTAGGTAATTCCAGATCACATAAGTAGCACAATATTTATGTTCTCCTATACATTCATTCCAGTGGTGCATGTAACAAATCATACCCAAATAATCCAATAATCCCAATAAACAATTCCATTCTCTGTCTTCACTGTTTTAAACAATTTAAGTTGATACAACTTCTACATACAAACATCTTTTAAAACACTTATCAGCAAATTTTTGAACGTAGGAATGTTTCGTCACCTAATTAATATTAATGAGCTGATAACTTAAATATAGGCTGAAACAAGGTGGTGTTTCAAAATTGACACAAGTTAAGATCTTAGTGTATAGTTCCTTGTTTTCTTACTGCAGTCTTTGTAGGTTGAGATTTGAGAACTTCCATCTGTAGAATCACACATTTTGTACCACTAAATACAAGCTTTGCCAAAACCAAGGTGTAACTTCCTACATACAGGCTGGGCCCTTGCCAGTTCTGTACGCTTCTGACTGCTTGTGAACATGCCCAGTGGGAAGGATGCTGAAATACAGAAGGGTTTAATCAGTAGGAAACTAAAGTAGTGTGTAAATCTTTGCTCAGTTTACCTTGTTCACACTGTTTACCTTATTTCCGCTGTTTAGATTAATACCTGTTGATAGCTCAGAGTTGTTTTAAACTGCTTTCCTTTAACTGCTCCTCTATATTTATAATGTTCAGCTGTATTCAGTCAGCCTCTAAATAGTCACACACTTAAACAATGCCTTGATGCTGGAGTGGTAGACATCTACACCACATCCAGAATCCTACATTTTCCAGAATCACCATTTGTAGGTGTTTTAGCTTATTAGACTCACAGCAATGCTGTAAAGTCATTCTGACCAGTGACCTGTGAAGTTCAATCTTTGGTGTGATAGGAAACATTACAGGCTGTTATGTGCAGAGGCACCACTGGCCTTGTTCAACTAGGACCCCATCCAACTATCCCAGCAACAGCTGGTCTTGAACAACATGTGACAACCTCTATGCTACTCTATGCCCTCCTACTGTATCTACTCCAAATCTAGGGTAAACCTATGTCATTAAACAAATAATGAATAAAAAAAGCATGATTAGCCAAGATTTTATCACCTTAAGCAGTATTCTGCACACAAAGAATATAACATCATCATTAGCAAAACAGTTCACCTAAAAACTCAGTGAGACTCCAGCTGTGAGGGACCACAAAGAAGAAAAATAAATTAGTGATAAATAAGTGTAGCATTCCAGGGGTACAAATTTAGATTAACTGCTAATTTTTGCTACATTATACAGTATAGAGCACAGTCTTTCTCGTGATCCACATGGGAATGAATTATATTATAACAGCAAAACAACTTCATTTACATTCCAGGTTGTGCTCTTCATCTTTGCACGGATACAGTTTTACAACTTGTTTATCCATTGCTATTCCCAAGTAGCTCTTTGTGTGTCCCCAGACGATACCATTAAATTAGGAGAAACAGCTGGAAACAGAAATATAATTTTCTCATTGAGTTTTCATTTTGTGGTTGAACCCCAGGCTCACCATAATGGGCTGCTTAGTATTAAAAGTGCCTTGAATGTTTCTTTTGCAACATAATCTGGTGTTTGTAACAGATATACAGATTCACGATTTTTCTGCAGCTTGAATTACAATGTGCAAAAAAAATGTTTCATCCAAGGATAAGCGTAGGTGTTCTGTCCTTCTGGTAACCTCAAAATGTCCCAACAAGTCTTTTGCCTATCAAACTTAAGGACAAGAACTGTGTCTGAACCACGTTATTTTTCAAATTCAGAAGTAGCACCACCAAGGCCACTGACTATACAATGTGCTCTCACGCAATCTTAGGGGAAGAGAAAAAAAAACATTGATTGGAAACACTCTCGTTCTATCTCTGAGTCTGATGCGGAGTTGCTATGGCAACCGTGCAGAGATGGCAAACTTGCAGTTCTTTGCTACACATATGCAATGTAGTGGTTAACTAGGACAGTGAGTGTGCACTGATTTTATTGTGGATGAATGCAGGCAATGACACGTGTTAGTTGTCTCGGTTGGGTATTTCTGTGTATGTGACATACAGTATGTGATTATGGCCGTGTTTCAAACCTAAAAATGCTGCCTTCCTAGGCAATTTAAAAAGGTAGAAAGGTATAGAGGAACAGAATCGGAATTGGATCTAAATCCAATGTAGACACAACATCCTGTTTGCTAAGATACTTTCATCTGAATGGTTCAAAACAGCACAGACGTGTCCTTCGTGATTTTCCATAATACTGTGTACGTGGTTCGGCAGTTGGTGTGAAGGAATAAAAATAGCGTCTGTGATACATTACAAGCATACATTACTATCCGCTTAGTCTCCACTCTCAACTCAATGCCTTTGCTCTTCAGGGGATGCTGTACCATGAAGAAGAGTGAGAATCTCTTCCATGATTTAGGTCAGCTTTCTGACCTATTTAGGACCCACTGATTGGATTCAGCAATGCTCACCAGACCTACTTTTCCTGCCTTTGACATTACCTGGAGGAATGTGTTTTATCCAAAATGCAAAGTACAGTTTGGCAGAGACATAAACAAGCATGAAGTAAAGGCAAGAGACTTCTTGATTATGGCTATTAAGATAATGTGGGATCATTTGTAAAAGCATTTACCCAAGATGCACCTTCAAGCTAAACAGACAAGGCTCAGACAGAGATGGATATTACTGTATATCTCATAGGCTTAAGCACAGACAGGCTAATATGATTTTAGAGAACATTCAGTATACAAATTAAAATATTCCTGCTGTTCCACAATTTCTTCCCATCTTTTATATTGATAAAAGCAGTTTTTTTACTAAGGTGAAGTGTTTACCTTCTGTGATGTTAAAAAAGCACAATGTGCAAATAAATGCTTGTTTTGGCCATGATACCAAACGTTTATTTCAATATATATTAAGACATATCCTCGGTCAAAATACATTGCTAATTAAAACCCCACAAAGGCAAAACTTTCAAATATCCGCTCAAACAAAAACCCATTTCTCTGATGTACCATATTAGGTAGAGAGTGCTAACAAAGCAAGTGTGGCACTCAGATTATAACCCTGTGATCTCTCTCATATCTAAACAGAATAATTCTTCCTTTAATTTCAACTACCACACCAGTTTACTGGCAAAGTTACAAATATCTATTTACAGGGTACAGATATTTCATGATTATCCAGCTGATTCAACAGAATGATTTACAGTAGAAATCAAAAACCACCCATCACTATTAAAGGAATAAGAAAAGCAAAATCAAAGTCCTTGATTGTACAGTACATACAGAAATAAACCATCATGCATATGTAAGGACAGTTTCAAGCCAAAATGTGTGGTACAATTATACTGTACAAGCATATAAAACTGTAGAATGTGTTGGTTCCAATTCACTCTTTTAGAACAGACACATCAAAATATTTAAGAAATGTAAATATGTAAAATCAACAAAACAGCTTAAATAAAAACAACATCATGAAGGAATACTGTACATGAAATAGCTAAATGTACCCATGACTTTGATTATACATTCTTATTTGGCAATTTTATGCATATATTACAAGATGATCCTAACCAGGATGTAAACAATGTGGTAGAAATACAAATACACAGTTTGGAAATGTTCAGAAATATGCTTCACATAGGACAAATCCTCGTATTCTCTATTCTGGGTATTTTATTAAAACTTCTGAGTTTACGCAGCACTTGTCATGCAATGACTGTGGCAACTGCCCAATGCCATTTGGTGACACAGATAGAATTCTTTAAAGTGAGTAAATACACCAATTACGGTTTCAATTCTGCACCGTAATAATTACAGCAGCAACTGTACTTTTTTTTGTTTTTTGCACAGTTCAGATACTGTAAATAACAAAATACAGATACTGTAATTAATCGCTAGCTAATAAGCATATAATTTTTGAGGCACTCTATGAATATGATTATTAGTGATTATTATTTTTAGACTTTTAAAAAATAAGCAATGAATTCCCAATAGTATTTTGGGGGGTATTATCTTGCATTTAAATGTTGAAAGACTCTGCAATGTGCAGTGGTTTGGAATATGAGTCATTTGTTTATACCCACACACTTAAAAATGAAAAGGAGGACATCCCGCAATGGCTATGTAACCCCATCCTTTCAGGCTAAATGGGGGAAAAGATTTACAACACATTGCTGTAAACATAAAGCAATAAGAGCATAAAACACAATTATGACTGTGCTCAAAGCAGGATCTGTAAAACATATAGAGGCTTGCAAATCAATAGCTATGAGTAAACTATTACTCATGGGTGAGCAGGACCAAGCGAAAGTTATATAATACCAAAAAGCATGTCTTTAGAGTGTATTGTTCTCTGCATTATAATGCTAAAGGCAGTCTCTAAAAATGCATCGTCTATATTCCAGCAAAGAGCGATTTTAGCTGTTTGAACGAAAATACGTCATTCATGGTCACCAAAACACACAGTGCAAATGGTTGAACAAGCCCACACCCCCTTCCTCACCAAACAACCATCTCTGTAAACATGATTCATCTAAAAGCAGTGAGTCTAAATGAATGCCTGGCGAACATTTTTCACTGAAAACTAGTAAAAACAATTACCAGCCATAAGCAATGAAAAGAGAGGTTTAGTATGCATACAAATATTTAGATTGAAAAAAATATACATATATATTAATTTACAAAGTTGTGGTGTGAAATGTTTTTCGAAAGCACCCACGTTGCCATGAGACAACAGACATTCCAATAAGACAAGAGACCTGGTATCAATGCTAATCCAAATTTTGTTTAAAATAAAATAGGCAGAACACACAATCACCTTTACCAAACAGCCTCAGATTTCATATTTTGTGCTTATTAAATGTATTAGTACAACACAGAGTACAGGTTTGTCAAGTTCAGGGAATGTAGAGATCCAGTATGCCCGGCTCTACTCAATGCCTCTCTAGTCTTGAAAGTTCAAAGAGCAAGGCAACTCTTGGGAACGGTTGGGAGATTTCCTTCACTCTTTGAAAGTCAAAATGGGGGGAGGTGTAGGGGAGGGTTTGAAAAAGTGAGGCAGGTTCCTGGCGTTGTCAGGGCTGGGTCCTCTGTCAGGCAGCAGGATGATGTTGCCTTTCCTGCGTAGGGTGGAGTCTCGACTGGAGGTGGTGGAGAGCGTTTCAGAGGTGGCTTCGCTGCTCACTTCCACCGGTGTGACTCGGATGGTGGTGATACTCTGTTGGTGGTGGTGATGGTGGAAATGGGGGTGATGGGGGTTGCTCATGTCAGGTAGGCTTCGATTGCAATCGATAGAGGCATAACTATCTTTCAAAGACTCACAGCTCTCAGAGTCCCGGTTGAGGTCATTGAGCTCGAGGGACTGCCGGATGTTGATGCGTTCCTGTGGCTTCCACCTCCAGGAGCCACTGCCATCTGTGGATGGTGGCTTAACCACAGGCTTGTTCTCAGGGTGGGCCTCCACTCTAACAATGCCCGTGTTAGGCTCCTGATCCATCAGGGCTTTGTAGCGGATGGAACCACTGCAGCTCATGGTACTGCCCTCACTTTTAGGACTACCATGCAGCATACCCTGCTGCTTGGACATAGCGATGACCTGCATGATACGCGGTTGACTGTTAGTCCTGCAGGCAGTACTCTTCTCCGCCACCTTCAGCCATTTAGAGCGGGCAGTCCCGCCCCCACCATCATTCTCCTCCTCGCCATCCTCCTGAGGAGAAGAGCAGACATTTTCTTGCGTCTCCTCAGGGATGTGCACCAGTTGGGAGGAGCCTGGCCGTGACTGGATCGATACCCTGGCTCCACCTGGTAGGCCACTTGTATTATTATGATTGGCTAATGGCATAGAACTGGCGGCAAGCTTCATGTACTGCGCAGGAGGTCCGCCACGGAGTGCATCATCCAAGCCCACAGCAGAGGGCTCAGAACTGCAACGGAGCTCCATGTGATGTTGGGGAGACTGTCCAGCCTCAGTCTCCGTCACTTGCAACGACATCTTGCGACTCTCGTTCTTGATTTTCCATTGGGAGAGCAGCTGCTTGGAACGTGTAGAGTCCATGGAGGCGTGAATTGCAGCATGGCGGCGAGGCACAGGTTCCTCAACTCCTGTCGAGTGCACACGAGGCAGGGTGTTACTAAATGTCACAAAACTTTCTTTGCAGAGCGGGCTGGGTGGTGTAATGCACTCCACTTCTGTGCTTGCCCTCTTCAAGGACATGGAGCTGCTATTTCGTGAAGGACCACGAAGTAGGATACTCTCAGAACGTGCAGAGGTGGGACGTTCCCTCATGCTAAGGCTTCTTGGTGGTAGTAAGCGTGGTAGATCTGTGTTAAGGTTGGGCAGTGGTCTCAGAGGCTCCCGCAAGGCAGGTGGTGGCCCCACTGGCTGGGGCTGTGGCAGAGGTTGGTGGTGATGTGGTTGCCTAGGATGTTGATGTTGGTTTTGATGTTGATTTGGACGTTGATGTTGTGTCTTTAAAGATGTGTCTTCACTTGTTTTGAAGTTCCCAACTGCATACAGACCCTGAGGTAGAGCAATACGTCAGCATTTTGCCAGCATTAATCAACAGATGCCGTTATTATGAATCCATTTAGTACTTCTAAGAACTTTTTTCATATTGAAACACAAAATGTATGTAAAGATAAGGGTCTGTTGCTTTTCATGGTCAAACAGCATTACACAGCTAATCCCTCAGTCAGATTACACATTATGCAAATCAAATAATGAAACAAGGAACTCATGTACCGATTTATTTATCAGCGTTAATTTCTCTTCAAGGATTTTTGTCACTGTTGCCAACATTGAAAATCGCTGAGTGTTTAAAGCCCTTAAAGCACACTAAGTAGAGAGAAAGGAGAGAAAGGCTGAAAAGAAGAAACGGTGGGAGAAATTTGAGGGTGTGTGTGGGTGGAGAGCAGAAATTGAGCCACAAGGGATTTGCATGTGTGAGCTATTTTTAACACTATTAACAGCTTGAGCAGTATAGTCCCTACATATGGGATGGTTATTTCTGTTTTATATCATATAAAGGAAAATAAAATGAAATAAAATTAATTAATTAATATTTTATTATGGTTTGTATGTCTGCAAATACATGTTTATAATGAGAAAGACTCTGAAATGAGCCTCTTGCAGTCAGCAGCACTGTGTCACATTCAGGTGACGAGCTTGATGTGTCACCATGGAAACTGAAACATAACGGTAAATTTAAAACTGCTGTAAAAATACTCACTCCTGGGGAACAATTTGGATTTTTTGAATGCACCCGTGAAAGGATCAAAACTGATATATTGCATCTCACAACTTTTCCATGATTCTTCTACAGAGTCTGGCCAAGTGGCTGTGAAATATCATGTTTCTGTGATGACAGGACTCACCAGGTAAACAGCTATGCTTCCTCCTATAAGAAAGCCACAGTAAACATCTACAGCATGATTCTTGAACTGAATGATGCGAGTCAGGCCGCAGAGAATGCCACAGATGATAAAGGAGAAAACCAGGAGTGGCTTTAGGAGCTTGGAGGAGTCCGTCAGGGTGGCATTAAAGTACATCTGTGAAACAGAAGAACTTTGATGACTAACAAAGGAGATCAACTTTTTGACTTAGGTTTTAGAAACTACACAAAGGACAGTTGGGTTATTTGCATGAGTTAACTATGCCATGAGTAAAACTGATTACTTACAGAGATGTACACGGATGCAAAGGCTGCCAGAGTGGCATGCTGGGAGGGGAAGGACTTCCTGTAATGAAAGACAGACGGCCTTGTCAGATCATTAGATTTTTTTTTTACCCTTAACATATTTGAGGAGAGGTACCATGCTAAAGGCATTACCCTCAGATGACTCATACGTAGTGCATAGTAATTTTTAGAGTGTGTTTATTAGGATTTGAGCCACGAGTCTTTAATTTCCAAGAATGATGCCATAAAACCTACAGCCAAAATTCACTTGTTGCCATACCTGCTAATAGCCAGTGAGCTAAAACATTATACCAGTTATAATTTTTCTTTTTATCAGCCATAAAATCATAATTCAAAATATATTTATTTTTCCTCAAGGTACTAGGATGTGTCACTTGCAGCAACATATTCAAGCATGAGCCAGTCTCACCTCCAATACGTTGTCTACCGGTACACCTAAAAATGCTGAAGTGTGCCGGAAGTGTTATTCTTCAGGCATATTTCAACATACATCAAATTAGCCTTCTTCTTTACATATCATTTTATACTATTTAAATGCTTGCATATAATTGGGGCTACTGATAGTGTTTGCAGTGAGTGGTTGATTGAAACGCAGACCTGCACAAATGGATGTGTGTGGGTGTGTTGGAATGGGCAGCCGGGTTGTGAGCACAGCACCAAGATTGAACTGTGTGTGGGTTTTACAGGAACACCAAGTGCCAGAGGAATGCCACATTCATTCTGCTGCCTTTATGTAAAGTACAGCAGACAAAAACTTATATACCAATCTAATATACTATATACTAATCTACTAATCATCAACTTTTACAAACTAAAATCTAAGCCATAAAATGCAGTATGTTTAATATCTTTGTCTGGTTATACAGCTAAAAAATAATTTGTCTAAGAAAAATCAAAACAAAGAGAGAAAAAGTCAGATCATACTGGCTGATCTCAGTCTATCATGACTGAGCCTAAACATACACACCAAATGTTCATTGTGTGATCATGTATTTGGGTTGAGAAACTAGCCACAGTTTTATATAAATACAGGCTTTCTAACCTGCCAGCGCTGATGGCTGCTGGATCAGGCCCAGAGCAGATGTCATCCACAATGAAAGCGTTCTCGTCACAGGAAGTGTTGAGGCTGGTGTAGTTGGGCTTGCACACAGTGAGGAAATAGGGGGCGTGGTATCCTGTGGACAACTGGATAATGTCTGTGATGAGTGCTGTGATGCAAAGACCAAACACATGGACCCCTGAAAACAAGAATCACAATCGCACAAGTAAACACACACACAAACAAACACACATTGTTAAAACAAGCAACACTGGGACTTTACATGGACTTCTTCTATTTGAATGCTGAGCTAGTCATTATTTCATTATTATCCACGAAACCAAGCCCTCAAGACAATCTTATCTGCCGTTTAGATTTTCATTTAAACATTATTTAGTATATTCATTAAGCTGCTTTCCTGCTGGGGGCCATTGATGATCTCAATAATGCGGATGATGTAACCCTGTCACACACATACACAGCTTTCCCAAAGTCATTTCAAGCAAATAGCAAATTTTATAAGTAGCAAGAAGACTTCATAAACCTGCGATAAAATAGATGAAGCTTTCATTATTAATATCAGACCTCGTGTACAAGGCAATTTTAAACTGCTACAAAATAGACGAAATGAGTCGGGTTCAGAAGTATATTTCTGTAACTGCATTAATAAAGGGTATATGGCTTTTATTAAGTTACAGAGGGCAGTAAAGCATACACCCACCCACAAACCTCACAGCCCGACGGATGTACGAGTTGAAATTGCAGCCAGCAGCATTTATATTAGCCTCTGTTTTGATGGAAAGATTTCTTCTGGCCAGACAGCAAAACAGGATTCCTTCCCCAATCATAATCTGTGGGAAGACAGCCAGTATGGTTACACCAACATACAGCATGTAAATCACCACCCTCCCCTTTTAAAAGGCCTCCAGAGGTCACTCAAAAAATTAAGAGAAGGAGGGAAATGTCTTGAAAGCTATCCAGATCTTTAAGCAAGGAACAAGCTATTAATGCTATGCAAATGAAAAGCAGAAACCCACAGATATGAAAATGCTTCGCAATGGTGCATCTGGTGTGGATGACAGAAGAGAGGGAGAGAAATAGATGATAAAAGAGTATGTGTTCATACCCCCCCTGAGATCACACTTGCTATCCACCTACAGTCAAGTGCTACACGGCTGCTATCACAACAGCTGGAAGTACCAGCAGGACACACAATCACCCGCTAACACGGGCTCTGCGATTATGCTCATATTTATGCTCAAAACAGGATTTGCTGAAATGTTATCTTGGAGATTGAGGCAGTTGTGTTTGGAATAATTAGACGTAGGTCAAAAGTCAAAAATGTTTGAGTTAAAGAGGACATTTTTTTCCTCTAGTGTGTTTTACTGAAAAACAAAACAGCTGAAAAATAATATGTCCGACAAAATACACTGTATGAATAATTTATTTGCATTTCCTGGGAATCGAACTCACAACATTAGTGTTGGTAGTGTTATGCTACAACAATTGCTTTACAGGAAAGCTACGCTATAGAAAACCTATAGTAATGAGATACCATGCACCCCTATTTCCCCCAAACGAAATGAACATAGCCATCTTGCTAAACTAACTATGCCAGTATTGTGATGAGGCAATTCATGATAACACTGTGAGACTAACACTCACACTAACACAATTTTAAAGCCATTGTGAAAATATGTGATAACAGCAGCTGTGACCCAGTGACCTATTTCATAAACAGCTAGTCTTTGATTCTCAAAAGCTACCAGCACCAAACATTTCAGAATCTCAGAACATGCACTAAGAAACTATAAAGAAAACAGGACACTCAGATCTTAGAGATATTTCCAGTATCTGAGTTTCCTCTGCAGAACGTACACCTTGTGTGAAAGCATGTACTGTAAACACTACTAGCATAGAGCCTGAACATGAATAAAATTGTTTTTTATCATATATATATATATATGTTATTTTGATCTTTTGATCTACAGACTCAGGCTAATTATTAAATTCAATACAAAACAACTGTAAAAGAATTGTTTTGAAAATATTGTGTATAGATTTTATACAGGTATTAAAATGAAACTGAGGGCAATTTATTAGACTAATGAGTTCACTAGCCAGGGTCTTGATGATACACTCACAACATAATACAAGAGGTTTTTGTGCCTTGTCACTCAACTGATGATTAAAATGCTAGCTGGGTGGGCATCAGTCAAAAGTGCCTTGACAGTAGGAGAATAAAATATACAGAAACAGGGAAAGAGACAGAGCATGAGAGAAATTAAAGAACAGAAAGATATACAGTAGACTTTAAATTAAAAGCTAGCAACAGTACAAACCAGCACTTTATCACAACAGATAAAGCAAATTGCCAATATTGCAATTGTTTATAAACAGATACAGTGTTTACACTTTTAGTAAATAAAACTCCAAATTACTTTTGCATGTCCTTATAAAGCCTGGATAGGAAAACGTATTTGAACATTGAAAAAACGACGACCTTATACAACAAATGATTGTGTGCCAACCATTAAGTCAAATAAAAGAACAATTATCTGTCACCTTCAACTTCTGTTATAAACTAAAGAAAGGCACACTGTCAAAAACCAATGAATTAACATTAATTACAATATTCATGACTGTTCCTCTAAACAGAGATCAAACACTAGGCCTGAATAAGTCAGCTGTGCCTTTCAAAGTTAAAGTGGCCCTCGGGTGCTTACTGTTACTGCTGGCCCGGCAAAGGCCAGACTGAAGAGCATCAGGAAGGGAATGACCTCCTTTGAGGGATCAATGTAAGGCATGCTGAGACTGCGGTCATTGCAGCTGTAGCCTGAGTGCACTGGCTTAAAAATGTCCGTCAACTCCAGGAAATACAAGCTGACCACTGAAGACACCAGGATTGGGAGCTGTGGGGACAAAACAGGGATATCGGACATTAGATGGGACATGGTTACTAAAAGTAGTATTTAGAGTAAATGCAATGATTGGGCAAACTAATTATTTAACCAAACCAAGTGAAAGAATGTTATGTCTTTTATTTTGAAGTTTGCAATTTTATGGTCCTTCTATTTTTTTTATGTCTTGTTCTCCTTGGTCCTGTTTTCTTACATGTAACTTATGTGGCTTGAAAAAGCCAACATACTGTTGTTTGATTTAAACTTCTGTTGGCTTGAATCACTATTACTATTTTAAATACTTATTAGTAGTGCTTGCAAAGCAAAGCAAAGCATCATTATTACTCCCTTACATCTTTTTCTGAAGTCTTAGTTTGTCAGTTATTGTTCTGTTAGGTGTTTTTCATGCATTGTTCTTGCCATGTTTCATGTTCCCATGCTATTAAACATACATGTACATTAAACAACAAATACATATATTATGTTCATGTTTGGATTCATTAAATTGCCTACATCTGCACAGAGATCCAGCCTCATCACTTTTTCTTGTAAGTGCATTACATAAACAGCATGATTTGTGTAGCTTTGCTGTTGCTCAGTTATTATTGTTATTAAAAATAACCTTCTTTTCAGACCATTAGTCATAAAATGTTCAGTAAACACCACAAGGGTCATAAAGTGGCTGCTTTAATTTACTGGGCTATGTGGATGCTTAAAAAAATAATGTTTTGCCTCACAGAATGGTGCTTTTCTCAGAATTTTGTGTTATTCAGACTTGATTCAGATGTGGCCAATATGCGTACCTGCTAAAGTAGATTTGACTCATTCAAACCTATATCTGGACCATTTGAGAACATAATGGCCAGGAACTATCCCACCGACAGGGTAATCAACCAATCATAACTGGTTCTAGAGACCCCGCCTTCTCTTACATTACTTTTTCCTCCATTAGATAGTTGTTTACCGGAAACCTCACAAAAAAACAGTAGTCAAGAAATACCTGGATGGCCTACTGCTTCCGGTGATAGTTTAAGTATGTCCCATGGACACTATTCTATCCCATGACCTAAAGAGTGTGACGACCAAATTTAAAGGGCTGGACACAATCAGGGAATGACAAAGGAAAAATTTACAAAAAACTATTTACAAAAAGAAACTTCAAAATAAAAGTCATCAAAAGTCAAAAATCTGAATCACAAAATATACAGTATATATTATATTACTGATTATATTACAGAACAAAAATATTACTGATACGCGACAAATGTATTACCAGTGTTATCAATTTATCAAACTAAATGTGTTAAGGCACAAATTATCAATTTGGACAGTCCAATATTCCTAAAGTCTTATCTGGAGTGGCTATGCATTGGTTCTTGTCAAGCTAGCTGCTACATTATGTTATGATCAGTGTTATCTTGGTCAATATGCCCCGTATCCTTATACATATAATGAGGGTTTGGATCAACTATGATGGAGTTACAGCCTTAAGGCTTTCACACTCTTCCATGTTGTGGATTTATTCTATAGTTCATGCCATGATGAGAAAATAATGGTTATTCTCAGGAGAATTGCTTTTGACATCCTAGGATTGTGATTGACAGGGTTCACCCCCATTAACTCAAAGATAAGCTGGAGAAGTCTTCACCATGATAAAGCTCTCTGGGTCAAATATACTGTTCTGTGAAAGGTGTAAATGTGCTGTAGTACTGGACAATTACAGCATGCAGATCAAAGGTGGGGGTAGGGGGTTTAATTACTGTAATCAACCCCATTCTATAATGGGGAGAGCATTTTCAGAAAGAAGTTACTGCTGTTTTTTAACTGCATCCAGCTGCATTCAACAGAATTTACTACAGAATCTGCACAGATAATCATAATGTATTGCACTAAACAGGCTGTAGTGTTGACTTTTTAATAATTTAGAAAACAGAAAATTAGCTTAAATAATGCTATTAGTTACCTTCTACCAGAGAAAATTACTTTCTGTATAATTTTACAGGTGATACATTAAGGAGCCTGGGGCTAGTGGTCACAAAGAATAACTACAAGGTTTGGAGTTAATAGTCAAATTACACCATTTTTTCTACAGTGGTGGTGTATGCTGATTTCAAACATCAGTTTTTTTTAAATAATTTTTATGAATTCTATATCCTCTAAACCAAAATTCCAATTTTAACTGAAATACTAAAGTGTTTTTACAGCAAATACAAAAGGCCCTGCTTGACAGATTGTGATGTAACCAATGTTTTTACTCTGTGTTTACACAGAGTAGAAAGGCATAGCTCTATAGTTCATGCTACAGTATTTCATACATGCTTAATTGTCTTCTGAAGCTTTGTTGCTTTACAAATAAACAGATTAAGGTCTGTCACCAGCATCCATGACAAGCCTTCCTAAATTTAACCACTTTAAATTGGCATTCTTGTAATAACGGTCCATATTTCAAGCCCATTTCATTCAATTGAACGATGAGCTATTATTTCTGAGACAGACAGCATGTTCCCTTGATACCATCATCAAGATGTGCATGATTTCCATCACCTTGACTTAAAAGTAATACATATGAAGATGGTCCAAGGAAAGACATGTTAAACATAACAGTCAATGTACAACACAGTCAATGAGCATACAGTCAATATATCCTGTCTTGTCAGGAAAAAATGTTTTATTTGCGGAATAGGGCGCACGCGCCAACATTTAGTGCGTAATGAACGTTTTAAACATTAACACGATATACGACAAGCACAATTTATTGTTATTATTTCCACAGTTAGAAGTACATACATCATATGTAAAGTTAGCGTGCAGTCATGCAAACGTATTGCACATATAAACTTAAACGCGTTTGCTTTGATTTTGAACGTGACCATCGCTTAAACGATAATAAAAAAAATCTCTCTTGCATTTAGTGATTATGAGACAATGCCCAAATATTTGTGTGCAATCGTTAGATTGGCTTACCTCCACGAAATAAAAGCAGGGCAGTAATGTAACGCTCTCTTTGGTCATCTTGCCTTTGAATCTATCCTTTGCAGACATGATTAACGGTATGTCCTTTTATAACGGCGTATGTAAAGACAGAAACACTGAAGTCCAACCGGTGTTAAGTGGTAGCGCTTCTCTACGCAGTCGCTTTAACTGCGGATACAAACGCAAGGAACGACTCTGTATCAAAGCTGGCTACATTCCTTCATCGCCAACACCAGCATGACTTAGAAACCATGACAACACTATCAACATCCCCCGGGGACGTGGTAATACCGATATTAACAATGTCTTCCACCTATTAATGTTTACTGTGGCTTTTGCGATAAGAAACAATTTGCTGATCAAATGGCGTCGAAGGCGTGCTTAAAACCCATATTACCCGAAGCGCGCGCACGTGTGTGTGTGTGTGTGTGTGTGTGTGTGTGTGTGTATGATGGGGGTGTTCACGCTTGTTCACACTAACATGATTGTCAAATGCCTCATAATATACCACAGAGAGAGTGAAGATGATTTAGATAATGCATTGTTTTTATACAGTTGTTCTATTAATTAAGATTAAAGCAGAAACTATAATACACTATATATACTGTGTATATTCATGTGTGCTTCTGTCAACTACAGACTATGCATGAATTTACAAGTCGTTTTAAGAATATACAAGTTAACAATTAATACAGCATTACACTGCATTTATCTGGTTATGTATTAAATATACAATTTATGGCCCAAAACGTCCATCTGCTTTATAAAGCATATGGCAATTAGACACTGTTGTTTCTTATATTTTCATCTTAAACCCAATTTTTAAAAATCCACTGTGATTGACAAATAATAAACTGTCACGCTGATAAACCAACATGCTTTCAACATACAGCGTAAACTCCAAATTTCGCTTTATTTCAGTGGGCTCCTGCACCATCTAGTGGATTATTCATAACATTGCCATATAGTTTGGTGGTGGTGGCTGACAAATATCAGAACTATCACATATCTGAGTGAATTTTAAAGTTGTAAAATCTAATAGCTAAATTGGCTGTTTATACTTACCAGGTCATTTAAGGTGTAGGTGATATATAGGTCTTGATGATAGAAGTTTATGGATACGTTATTGTGTTTTAGTTAATGTGAGCCTCTAAACATCAGGTATGGCCAGTAAATGCTTTGCTGATACATATCTCATATGTGTAAAGATCTTAAACTTTGTTATAGTTATTTAGGATATTAAAACACACAACGATGAGCCAAAACTAATAATAATAATAACCACCTGCCTAAAATGTCATTTCACAAGAGGGCACCAACTCACAGTTCCTGCCCCATCGACCTTCATGAAAATACATTTAAGCTGTTTATTTAAAGCGTTTTAATTCATAAACCAAAGTATTTCTGTTTAGAGGCTGACAAAATATCCCCATTTTGCGTAACTGCGAGTTGATTCCTTGTAAACTATTTAACATTTAAAATGGCCTTGAATGTGTTTGACAGTCCTTTGGAGTCACAAAAGAAAGTGAAGTATCTGATCGTCCGTAATACGTTAAAATATGCTTAAAATAATAACTTTTTATCTGCATAATTCTTTGCGTGCAACCCATCACTTACTAAAGTGAGACACGCCTACAGCGTGTACGGCATCCCCGGCTGCGCGTGTTCTTGTCTAATTCATTCCAGTAGTACGCGGGGCACTTTAACGCGCTTATATGGGAACTCCGTCTGACACAAAGTACTGCTATTAATAAAGGAGTTTATGAGGTTTGATCCTGGAACAGAAGGAAATCATGGCATGGATATCGTAGGAGCCGTCCGAAGACCTTTTAATTATTCCACATGATTTTTTATCCTCTTGTTTATTTGACACTAAACGACAATGCTTTACTTTCAGCTGGTGATCATGGCCGGAACTGTGATGTTGGCATATTACTTTGAGTACACGGATACTTTTAACGTGCACGTCCAGGGATTTTTCTGTCATGATAATGCCTATACGAAGCCCTATCTTGGACCAGAGGAATCCAGTGCGATCCCACCAGCCATCCTGTACACGGTGGTCGCAGGGGTCCCCACACTTGTGGTGAGTGTTTGCATATGGTTGAAGAGTGTGATAAAGTTCATACATAACAGTTTGTTTATGTTTTGTTTTTTTATTGTTTTTGTTTTTTTGTCAATAAATAGCTAAGTGTGATGAACATCCTGTATTTTAGAAATTTCTGGGGTTGTTAGTCACAAATTAATTGATCTATTGCCCCAAAGTTTGAGTTAGCAATTTTAATAAATACTGATGATAAACTTTTGCTTTCAGTAGTTAGTTTATGCATTTATATGTACAGCCGTTTGTAAAACTAAATATAAGGAGAAATGCATGTTCACCTGTCAATTTATAAATCAATATAATATATAAGTTATGTGACCCACAAATACAATTGTAGTTCTCATTGCTTTAATCTATTACATAATCTACAATTAAACTTATTTTGTGACCTTTCAATTAATGTTTCCTAACTACACTAAGCAGTTTTCTCACCAACTGCTTCTTTTTTTGTAGAATCAA
>JAZGTK010002556.1:0-31252 GCA_036877625.1 Ambastaia sidthimunki | reverse complement strand
ACTGCTTGAGTCAATGTTGCTATGACAGGCTGGTTTGGGATTTACAAACAAACCAAGCAATGTTGTGACATTGCATGTTTAAAGTTCTCTGGGGAATTAATCTACACATAGCTGAGTAAAGCTTAAGTTAAAACAAGCTAATTAAACTAAGCTAAGCTAATTAAACTCATATGGTTTTAGAAACATACTGCACTTCTAAGAGGAGACTAATCATTGGAAGGAGGTCTAATGATTAAGAACTTGAGATGCAAACACAAAGGTTTCAAGTGCAATACCAAGTAGCAGTAATCTGGGAACTCATGTGATATGCTCCTGCTATATTGACTGTATGCCCTTGACTGCCCCACAGTTAAAGTACTATATAAAAAGAATGGATGAAAAGCATCTGTTAAGTGGCAAGACGTTTGACCTTCTGTTTAACCAATATGATTATGCAGAGTTAAAGGCCAACAAACAGTTCACAAGATCATGAAGGAGTACTTCAAAGGAGAGACGTTAATCTAATATTAATAATTATGTGAGAAGGCAACTTCTGCTCCTTTTGACTGAGTGCTGGAAGATTATAATAATAAAAAGAACACAGTGTATTCATCAGCAGAGTTAGGGCTTTGTGGTTTCAATTTC
Source organism: Ambastaia sidthimunki (assembly GCA_036877625.1). Taxonomy (NCBI): domain Eukaryota; kingdom Metazoa; phylum Chordata; class Actinopteri; order Cypriniformes; family Botiidae; genus Ambastaia; species Ambastaia sidthimunki. The sequence continues at coordinate 30,628 of JAZGTK010002556.1, read as the reverse complement.
AATATGGTCAGAGGTATCAATAATAGACTGTTGTGTGTCATGTTTCCACAGCATGAAAACAAAACCCTTTAAATGCAGCTATTTAAGGATGAACTGGGTAATTGTTTTTCTTATGATAAAATAATTTCTTCTATGCCTGTTTAATATAAAGGAGCTGTGGCATAGCAATATTGGCTCAACCAATGGTATGAGATTGGGGTGGGACTATCTGTTTCGATAACCAATAGCCAACAGGGGAGTGTTTGAGGAAACTATTTGAAAACAAACATTACTTTTATTAATATTTTTTGATTTAGTCTAAAAGTCACTCCTTTGTGTGAGATGATCTCAACAGACACAACTTTTGATATGAACCGACTTTCAGGCAATATAATTTTTAAATATTTTTTGTTGCCCCTGATTTAATAACAGCACATTCGGTTTTATTATTATAACAAGAAACAGTAATCTCTGACAAAGAGCAATTATATTTGCTGATTTAAAGGACATACATCTGACAAGTTGGTATAATAACCGGCATTTACCAGCACCAAGAGACAGGGCAAAGTCTGAACAAAATACTACACAGCACTAATCAAACATGAAACAACTGAAAGAGCAATGATGGACCATTAGTTTAATGTTTCCATATTTCTAGTTTCACACTTAATGTTTTCTAGGAATCGAGGGTAGGGACGACACACAGTTTATGCAGTTGATATAGGGCATCAATGTCTTCTGAGTAATAATTGCCCCAGAAAAATCTCTTCTATGGTATAAATGACATTTTTATACATCCCTAACTCTCCCTTAGCACCACTGGTGACCCTAAAGATTCCAAACCTCACAGTAACCTTTATCCACAATCAGCCCTGTTGCTAGGCAATGGTATCAGCACTGCCAGGCAACACGTCTATTGTCTATTTCTGTCATAAGCCACTTCTCAACAAACCAATCTTTTTAGTCAAGTGTTTTGGTTGAGAGGTTTCAGTTCAAAGCTACATGTCGTAATTGGATGACATCTTAAGATAGCCTACATGAAAGCCAATACTGTATCAGCCAGGTAGGCCTTTCATACTGTTAAAGTCATCCCATGACTGAACAGAAAACTGGCCAATCATTTTAATTGGTAGGTCAAGTTTGCTTTGAAGGTCCATTATTAATATAATGTGAACTTTTACAATTGTTTTCAACCACAACTGATTTACTGTTATGAACTTTGGACCATATGGCATGAATCACAGAATACATTAATGACCAATGCCCAAAGTTTTAAGCCATTTTAGAATGAAAGTAACATTAACCATCTAGGAAAACTCTCTTCACACCACATAACAAGTCCTGGTTAATCATTGCATTCTATTAAAAGAACATAAGAACCAATGGGCAAGTAAAAATGCACTACAACTTAGTGATGTGACCCTAAGCTGCTTTGAGTAAATGATTATCCAATAATTATAGCATGCTAATCGTTTGAGTATATGGCAGACACAGGCAATTCAGAGAATCCTGACTTTTACACCTTACCTACAGCTACATTATATACTATAAGCACTATGCATACTCAATGTACTTACAAATAGGTATGCAATGTGAAATAGTCTTGTAGGTTGAGGTAGGGTGCTCATTTTTGCAGGGCCCAGAACATTTTATTTATGTTCTGGTCCTGTTGGAAACAGGTTGTACTCATTAAGTTAAAACTTAGGCCCAACAGGGCCAAGGACAACATCTTAAAGGACATTTTAAAACATTTTGAGACTGCAATTTTATTACTTAATTTTATTACATTAACCAACTAATAACAGTTAATAGAGGTTTAATATGCCTTAACATGTTGTTTTAGTTTGTAATCCAAAAATTATTTCCAAATTAATAGAGCAGTTGATGCAATATAATCTGTCTAATTGTAGCTGCTCTCTCTGCTTTCATTACTGGCTATTTTTTTAATTATTTACCTTTGGGCTCTAAATCTCCAATCAAAATGTAACAAGGGCTGCAATTTTAACAAAATCACTGCTCGCCAACACTGTTGCTGGTGGTGTATATGTGTATATATGAGTGTAGGTGTGGAATTGGTACATCTCTAGAAAGTTGGTGACTTAACACAATAAGAACAAGATCAACATAATGTTAGCAGGTAAAACGAACTTGAGTGAGGGCTCAAACTGAATTTTAACATGGTACCATAAAACTATGGCAGTCAAAGCTGGAGGGGAGTCTAAATTTCAGTTAAGACAAGACTGGACAAACTTGTGAGAGATTTAACAACTACCTTATAATAAACAGTAATTAGAAGTTTATTGAGGTTTATTAAGTCTTTAACGATTACATTAGGACATTTTATAAAACCTAAAATCAATCAAAAAAACAAACGATGACAAAACTATGGTAAGTCTTTAAACATGACTTTTTGTGTTTGTGACTGATTGAGTGAACTACTGTTGGGGCTCCAATACGTATGTGTATGTGACATTCTCTCCAGCTTAATCACCCCACGGCAATGTACAAAATCAACTTGTAGCCTGCTTAGTCTACGGCCACTATGTGAAATATCCACCTCAGCCCTATCGAGAGGATTTGAGATTTCACAGGTCAGTGCCCTGGCGGCATGCTCTATGAACAGCGACCAGGAGAAGGATTTGGACAAATCCAAACCGAAGGCTTGGTTAAAAAGTGTGCATTGGCTTTGGAGATTTTACATTCATCAATGTCTAACAAGCAAAACAACAGTAGGGTAGGAGGGCATGGACACACTTACATAAGCAGAAAACAATTACAAATGAAATAAATTGATTTTGGGATAGAACCCAGTTGGTTGCTAAAATGAGACAGTTTTTTATATAAACAGTTTAACAATACAATCTGTCACATGACAGACGTAATGTTTAGGACAAAAATTGTCTGCAACAGTAATTACTACACGTCAGTGTTCGAGATCACTCATTTTCATTCACTTCTTCCTCATATAGTGGACTCAAATGTCATTCACTTTAAAGGGAATAGCGAAGGAGTAAACAAGTAAGCTTGTTTGGACGCAGCAATAGTTCTCCCATCGATACTGTGACCTGTCAGACAAGTTTAGAGACAGGGATGGGTTAATTATACACTACATACCGTATGTTACAAATGCCAAATACCTTACTCTGTATCTTGTCTGTAATGGGTTATATTAAAGATGCTTCAGTAGACATAATCAGCAGGTTGTGGCAGTTTGTGTGTGAATTTACCCTCAGAGATGGTATGAGGTTTGTTAATGCAGCAGGTGCCGTCAGAATACTTGGCTGGGTTGGATGGGCCATGACCCACAATGGAAGGGAGGAAGAAGTCCAGTTCTTAGCAGACAAATATAATAAGCATTATATTACCAAACATGCATAATCAGCATTGAGCTTTCTCAAGCTCACTAATTATATGTGTCGATATGTATCACAAATATCGATTGCCATCCGATACAGTTAAAAACATTAGGAACTGAGATTTAAATAAGAGCACAGAATTGAACAGTAGATTTATGACCAGCTTGATTAAATACTTTTGACAGGTGGTTTTTATTTCTTTTATGTTTGTTACTCGTGCAGCAGATGTGAATGAGTCTGACTCATGTCCTGCATTTTTTATACCATCAGTAACAAACTGGCTCTGAGACTGTCAGATGTATCTTTTCAAGCCACATCAAAATCAGTCAGACCAGAGCTCACAAACTGCACCAGATTACTATCATTAAACAAAAGAAACTGCCTGTCATAGTCACTGTCTTTCAATGGGATTGTATTAAGGAAAGATATCAGTTACCTCATTTAATAAACGTAAAACATAAGATGCAAATTCACTACAATATAACTAATACACTCACATAATTTACAGTACATACAGTCTATAAATCACTGTGATGTCCATGACCGCTGTTGTTGTTGAAAACACATGCAAAGTCAAAGGAAAGTCCTTTCAATGTCATTATGACAATGTCAATAGAAACTTAACATGACACAAGTGTCAGAGTCTCCTTCAAAAACTGCTCTTACGTATAAGTCCAGTCAATCATTCACTCACTCACTTACTCAGGAAAGACTTACTTAAAAAGACTTTAACTGATGTTCTATGTAAAAGTCGGCTGCTTGCTTCCTGTAAGAAAGCTATTAAAGTGCACATGGTTAATAAGTGATCTCCTAACCCTCTACCATCTCCCGTCTGTAATGACACACAGATCTGAACATACAGGTATATACCAATATAAATGTTAACCTATATAAATGATTTGTAGGTTATTAGCTTTATAACTACAGGTGTGATGATTCATTTACATTTAGTCATTTGGCAAATGGTTTGAAGTGACTTACAGCAAATTCAAGGCATACATTTTTTTTTTATCAGTACTTGTGTTCCCTGGGATCAAACCCACAACCTTTGCGCTGCTAACGCAATGCTCTACCAGTTGAGCTACTGCAACACAGGATTCATCTGCTAACTTAAGAAAAATGCCTATGTAACAATTTTTACCAGTTTTCATACTGTGATGACGAGGTTACTCTGTCAATGAACAGCTGTTTGTTTCTTTGGGGAAAGGTTAAATACTGCAAAACCTGACCAGGCTAAAACAACATGGTCTGTGACACAAATCCATAGAGTCTGCATTTTTCAAAAGGAAAAGGAAAGATTAACCATCAGCACTTTCCATTTTCTAAAAAATGTAGCACCAAACCACTTGAATAGTAAAGCTGTCAAAAGTTTTATCATTGACTGGGTGTCTACAAGGAACCATAGCTAGCTTTGATATTTTAGACAGCCAAAGGACCTAAAACTGTCTTATATGATTATGGCTTAGGAATTTTAGAAAAACAAAATTTAGCCATTTAGATTTACACAGAATTTATACACATTTCTCTCTTAACTGCTTATTCTGATTCACTTCTAGATTTGTAGCTGTTATGGAGAAACAATGTCATGAAGACCTTGTAAGTTATTTTGGTCTAATATTCCATGAAAATGCCCCTAATTTGCTCATAATGACCCTTGTTTTTAAGCAATCTGGGCTTGATTTGATCATTTTGCTTGAGTAGAACTGTGCTCTCTTAACTCCCTAGTTAACCAAAAGCTGTTGTGTTGTTACCCCATATTTGTAAAGCACCATGACCCTGACATTAATAAAATAGGAAGATTTCATTGCCCAGGTTGCTATTTCATAACTAGGGAGCCCTTTTTTCAGTTATGTTTCATTTGAGTTAACTTATCATTTGCTGTTAACTTTAAACATGAGTAGAAATATCTATCTATAGCTCAGTTAATGGTCTTGAAAGTAGCTGATGAGAAGTATTTAAATCTGATTTGTGATTGCAGACTTCGTTCTCTGAGAAAATCAGAGCACAGGTTTAGACATAATTGAGGGATTTTTATAAAACTCTAGAGGTGAAATGTGAAATTACTGGGATCTGTTCTCCAGAGAAAAATGTGAGAAGAATAAAGAGTTTATTTGGTCTCCATCTAATTTAATTGTCTAGAAAAAACAACAGAAATATTAAAGAGACCTGCAAAGGCAGCTGCCAGCTGTCTTACATTTAAAGTCCTACATTATGAAGTGTTCCAGAATGTAGAAGCCACAATATGAAAGTGTGCAACAGTTCTGTCTTTCATTCTTGAAAATCTGTGTGTGCCAACATATAGAGCAACCCAACATCTAAGAAGGTCAAGATTTTTCCTTAACATGTGACCTGTCAAATCCACCCATCACCAGTTCTGACAATTCACATTGTCAGAACTGGTTGCTTTAAATATCTGTAATGTTGATTAGCATAATTAGTCTAAAATCCTTTAAAGAAAGTCTTTAAAAAACATTTTCTTTTCATTAACTTTGTAACTAGTTGGGGACTGAACTTCTGCTGATTCTGGTTAAGTACTGCAAGACTCCTCTTAGCCAGGGGAGATACAGGTGGCGCCATTACAAGGATCTCAGAGCACTGGCTGACATCTTGGAGCAGGAGAGATGGAAAAAGCACCTCCTGACTGAAGGAGGTAGCATCAAGTAAGATGTATATAATAGCTATTGCTTTAAATAACATTTTAAATTAAAACATATTTTGCCAAATGAAATTTATCAATTTCAATAGAAAGTCCAGCTTTGGTACTCATTCTAATATCTTTAGTATGAAAAATCTTTTAATTACTGAATTTTTCCTAACTATTAGATTGATGTTGCTATAACAGTAATAGATGATTTAGAGAGGTTGTCTGGATGGGACAACCAGGACTGTGATGCAGTCCCTGTGATGAAGAGGGCCACCAGAAGCACGTCTTTCTTCTAATTCTGTCCTAAGTCCAATGAATTTGGCCTAGTGGTGGTCCTGATCTGACTAAACAGCAATCACATTATCAGTCACTTTAAGTTTAGTCTGAGAAGTGTGTATTGCTGTGGGGAATGTACATGTCTACAGCCTGTCGACATGTATTATGAATGGATGGTATAAAATCCATTCATAATACTGAATAAAGAGTTGATTAAAAATATTGATTAAAAATATAAAAAAGTAAAAATCTTGGCATCTACCCTAGACTCCTAAAGCCCACTAGAGGTGAAAAAGCCCATATATCAGTGCATAACAATTAAAATTTTTGGGGTGACCCACTTGTTTAGGACTGCACTGGTGCCCTTCTTAAGGTAGTAGAGCAGCTGGTATCGTTGCAAAAGATCGTCATAGCAGCGCTGAAGTCGTACCACTCCACCAGAAAGGCAAAGCATTCCTCCTGTGTGTAGCACACAACAACAAACAAGCAACAAAAACAACAAAACACACAGTGAATCTAGGCCCGGCTGGGGAATGTCACTGAGCTGACCCTCCTGCTTGTACAGGGAGCTGTTACAGCCGCTCTCTGACCCTCACAGACATGCAGCTGGGCCTGTTAACATGCTGAGTCAGAGGTTCAGACCTTAAGTCAGCCTTTGATCCCCAGAGAAGCTCCACTGCAGATGGGATCCAATATCCAGCTGCTTATACTTCTGCTCCTGAATCCATGCAATACTATTTACACAAACATTAGGGATGCACTGATTTGATAAGATCATTTGCAAAGATAATTATTCTTTTATTTTGGCCAATATACAAAACGCTTGCTTATATTATAAATCTACAGGGCTGTAGTTGGGCAGGGGAGACAGTATAGTATGCATTAACAGTTAGCATAAGTGGTAGCAGTAACAGGTAATATGACAAATAAATAACTCTTTATTTTAGGACACGATATAGAAAACACCAGTTAACATAGGGTAACAAATACCTAAAAAGCCCTCTAAAGTAGGACATCAATATCATGGCAAGTTCCTGATTTCACCTTGACACCAACTCAGAGGTGCCCTTGAACAAAAACATGGAGTGTATGTTGATTTGATTTCCTGAAGATCGCCACCATGTGGGAGAAATTTGGTATAAAAGACGCACATAATCCGAGTATGTATTGTAGTGTACACCTAGGCCTACAAATTAACTTATAATAATTTACTAGTATAAATTATTATTCATATATCCCTAACAACAAAAAATGAAAATATATTTCAGGGCACAATTAAATGATTACATACCACAATAACAATGTTTTTTTTATATTCTTTCCAATGTTCATAGAGGTAACCTGTTAACAACCTTTTAACAACTAACGTAAGGCTGACTTAATTCTATCCTAATTAATTCAACATCAAATTATTACAGTATAACATTAAAACCTTCTTATTCAGACCTGTAGCTCTTTATATGGTACAACAGAATAACATTTTAACAGAACAACATAACTTTAACATAATTTAGTGGTCTATCATAAATATTATTTGGTCTCATTCCTAAGCAAATGCTATTTTTACCTTAGTCAACTACATCAGAGATAGTATTGACAATGAGTTTCTTTCTACATCCTTATTTTTTTGTCAATGCCACTCTAGTTCAACCACTACATTTTCTAATGTTTTAACATAGGCAATGAATAGCATTATAATGCATATATTTTGTAAACACATTATTTAGAGAAATGCTGTGAGTACTAGACTAAAGGTTTAATTTTTTTGTTTTGTGCCCAGTTACTTTTATTCTGCATATGTGCTATAAGCATCTGTTTTTATTGATAAAAACAACTGTGAAGATGGATGCCAATCATTTCCCAGCACTTAACGTTATACAAATTATAATGCATAATTTTAATGACCGTAAGGACCATATTACATAAACATCCTAACTCAGAATCCTATCAGTTGGGAACCCATTTAGAACATTGAATTTGTCAAATCTTAAGGTAGATCTTAAGATAGGATGTTACTGTAATAAGGCCCTGGATCATGCAAAAATACGAACAAACAGTAGCCTATATTTCTATAATCCCATTATTATGACAACTGAGGTATTTTGTAAAAGGCATTGTGGCATTTTGCCAGTCTGAGTGGGGAAGGTTCAGTAGGTCATCACTCCCTACAGCTTTGTGCAAAATGTGAGCTATGTCCACACACTGCCTGAGCAAAAGTTACCTGAGGACAGCTGTGAGCAGTATATGAAAGAGAAAGATGAAAGCATACGCCATAATAACTTAAGGCTTTTCTCTAATATTAGAACCATAAACATACCATGAAGTGCATCCAATGTTACTGTGTTTATTGTTGTCATAGAAAACCAAAGATGTTTCTCAACATGTTTCCAGCAGGAACGAGAGCACTTGTCAGTCCAGACTGACAAAATCACAAACTTCTGGCTAATGATCCTGGCCAGATCGAACTGGAAATAGCTAGGCTTATCTACCTCTAACACTCTGAAAAATAGGGCTTTCCTCTCAGAGCCCTTCTTGAAAGCTAAAACTTTCTCAGACACCCGCTGTTGCCCTATGCTATCATTGCAAACATTTCATGCTGTCTGCATGGAGATGGATAGATGTACAGTACTTAAGGAGGCAGAATGTGAATTGGAAAATAAAACATTGTAGGAGTACAACAGAGCACAAAGACGATGCACAAACCTATTATGTTACTCACAGGGTAACAAGGTTTAGATCGATGTGCAAATGACACTAAGATAACATTTTATTCCACTTAATGAAATTAAAGCCTTTATTCAACTGACACTTTAAGCCAGATGAAATGTTACTGAGACCATCCACCTTCATGAGCGCAATCCTAGAAAGAATGGAGTTGTAAAACCTCCAGACAACCAATCCAGTTTTCGTATTTAGTACAAAAAAACAATCAGCTTACTGAAACCTGAAACCACATTCAAAAGTAAGAGTAAACTTTTAGGAAGTCAAATCCTGACATCTAGTGGTAGATCAAATGATAGAATTCAGAAAGTCAACACAACTGCAGTTTTGTGCCCGTAACGTCATTACATACTCATTGCAATTCATTCTTAACTAGTAGTTAAATATATTAATGCAGCAACTGTTAATTACTAGTCTTCATTTCATTTGCCAAGGTTCTTGTTGCCGATTTTTACTTGCTATTTATTTGTTATGTGATCATGCTTTTTGTTTACATGTTTATTTTTTATTATCCAAAATAATTATGAACATTACGGTGGAATATTTATTATTTTAGTGCAAGCAGCGTTTGATCAGTTTCTTTTTTGTTTTCTGATATTTCCATAAGTGTTAAAAATTTAGCATTTCCCTCAAGCAACAAATATTCATGATAAACAGTACAATATTTCAAATTAAAAGACAAAAAAACTTTATCTTTCACTTACCTTGTCTGACTATTTTTATTAAAATATCAGTAAATAACAGTGTTTGCTGAGTATTGTTTAACAGACCGTAAGTTTGTATTCCTTTAGCTTTGATATTAACTCATCACAATAGAAACAACATCAGACAGGAAACCCAATCCATCCTTTAAAATAAGCTGCTGTAAATTTGTATATTTACCGCGCAGCCTTTCAACATTTCGCTCTTTTCTTTAACAAGATGAGAATTTACAAACGTTTACGGAGCAAATATTTGCTTATTCGACTACTGTTGTAACCCGGAAGTAATTGTTTCTGACTTTCTCCGCTAACTGACACATAGCAGGTGAGTTTGTTATGGTTTGGACACTAGTTTCGGTTTAGCCCTGTATGGAATTTTCTGGCAAAATAATAAAGCCCTTGACTACAGTTTAACCTTATTCGAAATATATGAGAATAAAATGCTGCAGATCTATAGCAATATAAGAACAAAGATTTTTGGCAGTATTTCAAAAGTTGATTTATGTTTAATTTATAGTGGTCAATGTATCTGGTTCCTTGTAGTCATTTCTGTTCTGTTGGCATACAACAAAAGCAATTCAAATGGATCGCAGACCACTCATTTTAGATGGAGGTTTAGCAACAGAACTTGAAGCTAGTGGATTTCAGTTACAGGTGGGTACTAGGCCATAACACTCAAGTATTGTAGCTGCGTTGCTTCAAAAATTGCTAAATAAATTAAGTAAAAACACAAATTTTGTGTCTACAGGGAGATCCACTGTGGAGTGCAAGACTTCTTTATACAAATCCAAAAGCCATTAAGGATGTACATTACAGGTAATGTTCCTTATGTTAACTGACATGCTCTATACTGGCACACTATACAAAACAGGTTATTTAATTGAGCAGTTAAACGGTTAATCATGGTAGAGAAATTTGCCTTAACTGCATGTGCAAAATAAAAAAATAGTAAAAATAGTAAAATCTTATTAAAAAACCTCATGTGAAATTTTCATGTGGTTTGTCAAATGTGTTTATTCCTTTGTCAAAAAGAACTGTATACTATCAGATGTATGATTCATTGTACAAGATAATCTTAATAGAAAATTCTTTTAGATACCTCCAAAGTGGTTCTGATGTCATAACAACAGCCACGTATCAGGCCAGCATTGAGGGATTTGTGAAATATCTTGGGCTTGGGCCTGAGGAGGCTAGGCAGCTGATGATGTCAGGTGTTCAACTGGCAAAAGAGACAGTGCAGGACTTCATGTCTCACACCACAATGTCAGGTGTGTGTAAGTCTAACTCGTAAACTTGCGATTAAGAACATAACATAAGTGTCTCAATATTATATATATATATATATATATATTATTCCCCAGAAGACAGAAGACAACCTTTGGTTGCAGGTTCAATCGGTCCTTACGGGGCGTTCCTACATGATGGGTCAGAGTACACTGGGGCATATGAGGACAGACTGACAGTGGCGGTAAGACAAAATGATACCCCATGTCTACCTGGCAACCACGGTTTAATGTTTTCTTCCCTTAGGAGCTGAAAGACTGGCATCGTCCACAAATCCAGTGTTTGGTAAAAGCTGGAGCTGATCTTGTTGCCATGGAGACAGTTCCAGGTCTTAAAGAGGCAGAGGCTTTAGTAGAGGTTCTGAAAGAATTCCCTGAAACCAAAGCCTGGCTTTCGTTTTCCTGTAAGGTGACTGATTCTAATAAATACACTATCACATATACATACACTTCATTATATGTTTTACAGTGATAAATTGCCTTCTACAATACAACTGTGACTTTGTTAGACTTGGTATTCGTGCTTAATCTGTTTCAGGATAGTCATCATATTTCAAGTGGGAGGACATTTTCTGAGGCAGTTCAGGTGGCATGTAGGTCCCAACAGCTGGTTGCTGTGGGGCTGAACTGTTGTCCTGCTTCTCTTGTGAAGCCTCTTCTAGAGTCAGCCAAGTCACACAAGAAAGCAGATTTGAGCTGGGTGGTCTATCCAAACAGTGGAGAGGGCTGGGATTCCATAACAGGGTATGATCAGTGGCTTCTGATTTAACTTATTTACTTATCTATTTACTTTAAATGTATTTTTATTTATTTTTTATTACTTCTCAGTCTGTCTACATTTACAAAGTTCCCAAGATAATACACAATTCTGGGACCTGAAAAAGTTATTACCAATTACTTGGAAAGTCATAAAAATAGGTTAAAATGTGTTGTAGCCTCGATTGTATTTGTTTTTTATCATAACATTGTGATACTGTTTAAATTGCAGTTGGAAAACAGAGAAATGGACATCATTTGCAAAATTAGGTATTGACTGGAAAGAACAAGGGGCTTTGTGGATTGGTAAGTAATTGCTAAAAGCAGTTAACTCATGCAAAGACTCAATATAGTACTTGATCATTGGAATAGTTTTTTTGTGTTAATAGGTGGTTGCTGCAGAGTGGGCCCTGTTGATATAACCGAGCTTAAACAACAATTACTGCATGGGTAACCTTACCCTCTTGTTTGTCTAAGAAGTTGTATAAATGTTTTTTATAAATGAAAATATCAATGCACTATTTTCACATGAACATCATACATTAGATGTTGCATAATCAAATATGGAGCTGAACTTTAAATCAACAGTATAATAACAAACTATTTGACAGTATAAAGTTTCCACAAACGTTAGTCTGAATCCTTGATGCTGTTGTAAATTGTTCTATTTTAATATTTTTTTGCATCACAAAGACTGCATGCTATGGAAAGCCTGTTAAACAATAATAAAAATATAATTAATCTTAAAAAAACATTTCCTAACACCCCTCAGCACCAAAGTTATTTCAGAAGAATTTCTTTTCAGCTGTTTCATTACTGCTTAAATTGGAATTTAATGATTTTCTTTTCGTGTTGTTTTTTGTGTGCTTTGTGGAGGCAGGATCACCCAGCTTCATTGTGCTGGTATCAGGGTCTCAATTTTGTAAGCAGTTTTTATCAGGAATAAAGGTCCAGAGATTGAAATGATTTTCAGTTTGAATCCTAAAAAGACACTGGCCATAAATCTGCCTCCAGGTATTAAGGATATTTCTGCTCACCACACCCCTTGAAAAAGAGGAGATGGAGGCAAATTTCTGAAATTTCATTTCCTCAGCAGAAAGTTACGGTTCTATTAAGAAAACATATCCCACCTATTTTAAATGAGATTAAAAGACTCAATTTTATCCCAAAATTATGCTCATCAGTAGTTGATACATAAAACGTTTTGCTATTTAGTCTGTCTTTGGATCATTAAAAAGACAGGCTTAAATTATACAGTTAGCTCATAAGAGTAATGCTAAAAGTATTACAAAGCTGGTAATAATAAAATAAAGTTGTAAAACCTAAAAGGATGGAGCCTATGTACAGCATGAACCGATGATTCACTTGATTCATTTCCATGATAAGGAAACAACATACAACGCTTCATTCAGTGAGCTTTAGTCATCCACATGTAATCTATGATAAACATTCAGTTACCACACTGTTCTGTTTAGCTGCTTGTCACATACAGTCAAATCCAAAAGGCTGAGACAACTAGCAAAAATGCTTTAATTTTGCATTTTTCTAGTTTAATACATTGAATACTATATTATCAACATAACAATGTGTAAAAGTTAAAATTAAAATAAAAAATGTCAAGAATGTCTTTATATATTACTGGCATTGACTAGCTACTTTGTGTAATACCCAGTGATCAACATTATACCAGCATGGTATAAAAATCATCGATTTTCAATGAACCTTTTTTACCTCTACAGCTTAAAACACTAATGTCTTGTTTAACTGGCTCTTCAAGTTTGTGACGTGCTGGAGGAAAAAGAGGCCATAAACATTCCACAATGGATTTTTCAACTAACACAACAGTTTTAAAAGGCATTTTAGCTGTAATTAGTCTTTTGTTTATTACAATTAACATTAACAAAAGTGAATATCTTTATTTGAAATGAATAGCTTCAATATTATTAAATAAGGTCTTAACATGTACAACTCCAGAAACAGTTCATATCACACAATTGCCCATGAGAGAAGTGTTGGTGTCATCTTTCATTCTTCCTTTTTCATATTGATATGGACCTACTCAGTGTATATTTTTTACCTTGTGGCTGTACGCTCTGTAACAACTTTTTAACAACTTCCAGCCTCCCCTTTCTCACCAGATCCCTTGACAACTCAGCCACCTCATCTGTGTGTGCTCGACACAGTGCCTTCAGTTCAGTCTGAACGATGTTTTTCCCATATCTCTCCTCTGCCTGCTTTAAACATTCCTCTAATTGAATAATCACATCCTCTGTGTCCCTCCCACTCTGGGTGAAGCTCACAAGTATTGCCTGTAGCAGACAACGCAGGACCTCCGTGTCTCGGACGCTGGGGGGTTCGAGTTCAAGCGCTTGTCTAAAACAATCTATTGCATTCTTCTCCTCTCCTTTCAGCAACAGGCAACGACCACGTAGCAGTTGTAGTTTTGAGATTGTGGAGCCTAAGGGACACTGCAAAGCTTTTGCTAAACTGACCAGGGCCTGGTTTATTGCCATCTCATCAACCAATAGGCTCTCCTGCAGGGCGTCCACACCCATGTAGTAGTAGACCTGTTTAAAGGAGAGCAATGGATGTTTTATGTTCATAGAACGACTGTATTATGTTTAACTATATGGCATTTTTGACAAGGAGGTTGCAACTTACCTGACCCATCTCCAGATGAGTCCTCAAACAGGGTCGGACTGCCAAAACACGTTCTAGGTCAGTGCGGGCCTCTTTCAGAATGTGACGATCAGGGATTCCACCTTGACCACACTTAGCCTTATCCAGATCCTTTGCGTAAATTGTGATGCCAAGCTGGAGAGAATGTAAATAACAGGTATAAATTTCAATTGTAAAATTGGAAGGGTGTACATTGAAACCATGGAACAAAAAGACAAAAGTTGTGCTAAAAGATATTTTTCAGAAATTATATTTAAACGTCTGCAAGTACTCTGCAACAACTTCTTCTATATTGTCATTTTTTTTGTCTGACATGAATCACTCGGGTGAGGTTCTAAGTAATGCTTTGTCTTTGCGTAAACATTGTCAAGCCAAGGGTGTGATTTAAGGTGACAATTCAGTTTTTCATCATGTGATTTCCTCTAAACAATGATAAGCTAATGGGTTAGCAAGTAAAGAATTGCATGGCAGTACTGCCTACTCAACATTTGTTAATTATGTATAGACATGGTGTATTTATAACCTTAATTATTTGTTGAATGTCTTTTAAAGTGGCTTTTAAGTGGTTTCTTTTACCTTGGCACGAGTACAGTATCCTTGCCAGTTGAGTTCGGCATCAGGCAGGACACTCAAAGCCATGTTGCAGATACCTGTGGCCATCTCCAGTTTTCCTGACAGGTAAAACACGTTTGCTAGCCTGTTGAGTATCAACGCATCATCTGCTGCGAGTTTAATGGCCTGTGGAGGTGACCAGTAGAAATAATCATTTTGACCTTATTACACCTCATTGTTAGTCACTCTTATTTTTTTGTCATCTTCAATGTCCCATCTCAATTTATGAGCTTATATTTAATTATACCAAGCATTAAAGACTAAGCACTGGTGTCTACAGTCAACAGAGAGTTAAATTAAATATACAGTGGAAACAGTTGTGTGAAACAACCTCGGACTGGAATAACTTGCTTGTTTGGCTGCCTAAATATTAGCCTGACCAAAATAAAACAGTCAGAATTTTTCCTGGCCTGTCATACAGTACCGATCCATAACATGTCAAAGGGTCTGATCCAGAGAAACCACAGTCATGGACTGACATTGGCACAGTAGAGAACTCCTCCGTTCGCTCCAGCATAAGACCTATATAGCACCAGCCCAGAGCTAGAAACATAATTAAGCAGAAAAGAAAGAAATTTTGTCATTAGACATAGACTTTGTCTTAATGATTGCTTGGCATTTAAGGAGCATGAAAAATGTGTAAATATCTGCCAGAAGCAAGACGCTGAAAAGAGGCCATATAAGAGCCAAACATGTTGCCAAGTGACAACTTAAAACAGGAAAGTCTGGTCTGTTTGTCTCTTTATACTATAATGTAGGACCACACTGCAACCGACTAAATGAAAATCACCTTTGAGATGAGTATTGTCAGACTTTAAAGTCTCAGTGAGAAGCCTGAGGCCCTTGTTGAAATACGTGAGTCTTGTGATTTCAATGTCTTTTGAATCCCTCACAATGCCATCTAACCTAAAAAACAAACATGCAAAAGTTTAGGGCCCTTGTGTGGTCAAATGTTTAATGAGGTGTTAAAAATTATATTAAAAATGTGAGTAGTTTTATAATATGTTGGAATACTACCTTATGTAAATTGTTGCCATTTTGAAATACCAACTTCTTTTTTCCTCTATTGGTATCTGTGGCAAACAAAATCACACATTAACCATCAAGGTCCACATGATTGTATAATATACTTCTTTCTAAAAAAATAGAGGCTGCCATCATCTCACCAGTTCCCCCCCGTAACCAAGTGCACGGTTGTATAACGTCAGCGCCGTTGTCAACCTTTCCCGTAAATCTTCGTCTCCTTCCATCTCCACATCATGGGGATGGGCATATGCCTGCTCAGCCAGGCACTGAGCAGCCCGAAGCCTGCAGTCTGTCTGGTTCTCCCCCATCTCTGCACCCATCAGGGCAGCCACACGCTCCAAACACTCACTCTCCTCTGACTCACGACCCAGACGCTCATAAACATAACCCAGGTTGGCCCAGGCGTTGAGGTTTTCAGGATCCTCCTGGCAGATGCTACGAAAGACCTCCTCTGCTATCTCCAGTTTATCCATATGAAAGGCAAGCAGGCCCAGCATATTGCGCACGGCATACTGGAGTCGTCCTGTCTCAGCTTCAAGCTCCGCCCTGAGGCTTTCGCTCTTGAGTTGGGTGTCTCGGTGCCGAAGGGTAGCTGGTCCGTTGGGCTCACCGTTCAGATGGAGATCCAAATGAAAGTGGCCAGGGATGTAGGCCATTCCCTCAATCAGAGATTCAATGTCGTCCTCTGTGCTGTCCTCCATGGTCACCTGCACACGTGTACTGGCAATGCTTGACTAAGATAGAGGATCTTTAGTGCAGCTATCTTATAGGAAAAACAGGAAATACAGGTTTGAAGAGGAGGAGAAATAAGACGCAAGGAAAGACAGAGCGTGTGCTTTCTTGCTTCCTGCAACAGGTTTCTCCACCCATTCTAAACATTTAACTAACTATTTAAATAAATAGGAAAATATGGGCGTTGGCACATAGCACGTGTGTAAAGAATGTGTGTTGTTTTCTAAAGTTTTAGAGCAGAATAAAACACAAATATGACATTTTTAATAAAAGGTTCATGTTCAGTAAATCAGTTAATGATTTTTTCACAGGTGCAATTTGCACTTTGACCACTAGAATGAAACCTTTCACCAAGTATTCTGAACATGCAAAGGAAAACACAGTGTAATAAAGAGCCAGAATAGTGCCAGGTAGTATTTCTCAATGTGCTACTCTATCTTTCAATCACAAATGTCTTCAGAGCCAGATAAGGCATGATTTATACTAACAACTAAAATTCATGTTTCTCTTCAGTTAAAAGCAGGTAACATAACTACTTTATTATAAGTAGTACATCATTTACATTCTAAATACAATACCACTTAAAAATCATGACACCTGTGAAGTCATGGAACTTAAAAGGAACACCCACGAAAGGAACAGTTCACTCAAAAATGAATATTCTGTAAGCTAAGTGCTCAAAAAAGCATATAAGCAATCTATACACATACATGTATGGATTAGATATTTCTGTGGAGATGTATATAATGTCACTGCATAGGTATTATTAGCATAATAATCCTATGACTCATAACTTCCCCATTTTAAAGCATATTTCTAGTTACCTCAGACTGGAAATATGGCTGTGTCTGTTGTGTAAGGTTATTCTCACACTCATGTTCTGCTTTGTCCATAATGACTTTAACAGGGAGATCAGACATACAGCATATGTTCAATGATGTCATCTTTGGCTTTGGCCCTAGGAGGTCACTAGTGTGACACAGATTCATACTTCTTGTCTAAAGATACGTACAAGAGCTAATCATGAATACCAGACTAATGTGGTAATATGCTGTACAGATCATGATTTTTTTTCTCAAGTATGGAAAAAATTATTCTGACCTATGGTTGGGATGAAGATTATAGAGGGAAATGTGGCGTAAAAATATTAAAAGTGTGTCTAGAAAGTTGGCAGCCAATGGGGCCGGAAAATTACTATTTAACAGAAATTCTTCAGTCTGGAGTATGAAGCAATTTCAACAGCATCTTGTCAAAACAATTATTCAGTAATACATATTCTTATATTTAAGGTGGATTTCCATGTATTATAACATAAGCACAAGAAAAGATCACATTCATTTTGTATTTCATTCATATTTTTAAGTGTATAAAAATTTGATGACAGAGAAACATTGTCAAAACACATTATTTAGTGTATATGAACATTGTTCAACGCTTCTGAAATTGTCTTAAGCGATAGATATCTTAAAAGACAGACAGACAGACAGATAGACAGACAGATAGATCCAAAATTTAATTTACCAAGTTTACCATGGTGTACTTAGTAATACTGCTTTAAAGTGCACTTTAAATGTAATTGCTTACTAAAGACGATTGTATAGTGATTCATTATAATAACACGTATTACACAGAAGTCTTGTATAAAGTAGGTCTTTACAAGTTTTACAAGTTCAGCCTACTTGTTGGAATGAATCTTGCCGTTCAGGCGGTCGCGTCTACTACAGTGTTTACGGTAGTGAACTTCTGCGCTTCGCGATGGTGTTTTCAGCGCTTGCTGTCATGCAGGTGGAATTCAGTCCAGCAGCAGTAAGATTCAATCACATCAGCACAGACCCTTCACATTGAGCAGATCTTCAGTCAACACTTGACTTAATCGTCAAACATCTATAATTATTCACCGAATACAGTCGTTGCATCACCAGCACAACGGTGGAGTTTGAACTGCGTGTAGATGGAATACATTTTAAACGACGAATCTTCAGGGAGACACGCATCATGCTCAGGTGGTCTACTGAAGGAGATCCTATAGCCTGCATTCGGGAAAGAAAACATTCGTGTAAATGTTAAAAATATTGATCAGGTATGTATGATGCCGTTCAGATTATTTGACGCAATTATTTGCCTTAGCGGATTTATGCACTAATACTGATTGACTGTGATCAATACTTACAAAATAATTAAAGCGTAGCACATAGGCTTTGCACCATACTGCCTGTTTCACAGTGTGGAGCAAATCAAGTTATTTTCTAATCCATAGTAATTCAACAGTGTTCCTTTTGTATTTTATTATTACTTGCTTTTAAGGAGGTCATTTTTATAATCATGGAGGAAAGCAATACCTGTGAATCAGTCCCAGATTTGAAGGATCTGGAGATAAAAGTGGGGAGAAAGACCCCAGAGGGACTCCTGAAGTGGATGAGAGAGGACCACAAAAACATTTCTCATCATCAGACAGAGAATAATGAAACAGAGAAGAAGGGCCTGGATGAGAAGATCAGAAAGCTGAAACTGGAGATGGTAAGATCTTGTAGTAAATTAGTACAATTACTAATTAAATAAATTAGTATAATTAAGTCTTTGATCAAATTGTATCTAATAAGGTGACTCTCTGTTTAACACCTTACACATTACACATTACAATTTTAACACACGTAAAATAGGTGGATGGTGTCACAACATATAGTGTCAAGGGATTTTTTTTTTATATACAGTTCCAACAGCTGGCCCGCATCCTAATGGTAAAGACTTGCCCAGCGAGTTATGTGCAACATTTACACCAGCATAGATGTGCTTGGGTGCTCAAGTGCTTATACAATTTTCAGGAAATGCCTTGACATTATATTTTGTTTGTCACTGACAGAAAAGTTACAGTGGCCATTAAATCAGTTTTTCTACTGTGACTGTATTCTGTTTATCAACAAAGAATGTGTGTTACAGAAAGTGTGTGAGGATAAAGCTCCTGGCAACCTGGATTCCTGTTTGTTGTTGTTGTTTGTAACACATCTATAGAAAAGTTACAATGTGAAGCTACCACGCACAGACAGAGATTGCATCTTTTCATAACAGAACTCCCAAGTTGAAGCCTGTTTTGTTTGCTCATTTTAAAGGGTCCCAACCCACATTCCGCAAACCAAATCAACAAGACACAAAAGAATTTCTCACACTGTTGCCAAACAGTAAATTGTGCATTGAAACAAGGTTCTAACTGTCATATAGGCGATTATAGGTTCCTTAACAAACAGACAAATTGCTTGCAACCACATCTGTGATGCTGTTTTAATATGTTGTATGTATTTATATTGTAACCCAAAGTAACTTTCAGCTCTTGGGGCAGATACGCCCTTAGCCCTTATAAAGAATTGTTGAAGTTAGGGAAATTAGCCTGTTCCCCAGTGGAATGTGGAACCATTAAGGAAATAGACCCTGATATTGTTGCTATGGTGCTCTTATCTGCCTTCTTAAAAGGACTTAAAGCTGTCATGAAATATGCTACTGCACGCTACATTACTGATTTGTGAAAGGTTGCATTATTAATTTGCCGTTGTAACGATTACTGTGGATGCTTCAGTGATTAAGACATCAGAACATGTCAGTGGCTTGTTATATCAGCCAATATCTGTGTACACTAGCTTGTGTGCAGTTTGTGTAGAACAACTATAACGTTTATAGCTTATATAGAAATCGCACTGAGTGAGTGATATGACACCACAATTTTGTGTTCAAAGCTGCAAACACATGCACAAAGATCTGTTCTTTTGCAAGTATATGACCGATCAGTGTTCAAAAAGGTCACCTTACCTTACCCTTCACAAAGGTGAGTGTGTAAAGATTTATAATTTAACTTAGAATTTAAACTCCATGTTAGGAAAGTGACTCTGAAAGTAACTTGCAATTTTATGTTTCAAGCAGAGATGGCAATAGAAAGTCAAAAGTTACAGACTGCAGCTTTAAAAGATTTTGTGTTTATTTTTCTCCAGATGCCATTTCACAGTGTTCCTCATTAGTCATGAACCTACAGCAGCCAACTGTCATTGCACATTACTTCACACTGTGACTTTGTCACCCTGCACTGATGCAGTGTGTGAGTGCTCACACAGTGACACAGACAAGCTGTATTAGTGAGGACCTCTCATAGACATGATGGTTATCATACAAAGATAATTTTGTTTACATACCTATAAATGTAACCCAACAAAAACATGTTAAGATTTAAAACGCAAAACTTACAAGCTTTTCATATAGTGAACTGTGTCGCAATATACTATTATTGGCAATAACTGTAATATTAATGACCATGATTAATGATACCATGTTTACACTACACATATGATAATATCATAAATAATTTAGCACCAGTATCTGGTTGACACTCCAACATAGTGGGTGGTGGTATTGCACCCATTTAACATTTTGCTTTATGAGCTACAATGATTACAAGCTCCCTACATTTCATATTTTGAGTGTGAGTCATTGCCCCAAAAAAAGAGAAAACACAAAATAAACAAAATTAAAGATGAATTCTTTTGGCCATGATAACCACTTAGTGAAAATGTTATAATGTGACAGCCCTGTAGTGAACACCACTTTTTCTCACAGTATTTGTGTGGGAAAAATTTGGCCTTCACGAATGTACGCCAACCTTCAGTCAAATACCATTCATTCCTGTGTACCACTATAAGATGTGTGACACAATACCGACTGATTTTAGCTGTATGTGGACTATTACAAAACACTGGAAATCATTAACAGGAAGTGAAACATACATCATGTTATTTATGCCACCTGTGACCTGCATGAGAAAAAAGAGCGAGAGGAAGGTCTCGGCCACCTGCAGCTCTCTTTCTGCCTGACACACAGATGGGAAACACAGGGGATGTTGTGCTGACAGATGGAGCAAAGAGAGATGACTCTCCAGTCTGAACGAGAGGGGAAAGAGAGGAGGGGAAAGAGAGAGAAATAGAGGGGCACATGCATGTTAGATGTGTTGACATATAAGAGATCCAGCCAGCAATCCTGCCCACATTGCTGTGTTTTAGAGCCTGGATGCATATTAACATGACAAGTTTATGAATGAATGATTCATTTGAAGGTGAAGTATGTAATTTCTGTGACATCGGTATCTCTGAACAGAAATGCAAAACAAGTGCAGTTTTTAAACACGATTCTCACACTCCCACCATCTGCCATTAGTCAAACAAACAGAAAGTCTCACCCCACACTCACACCCTTGACTGAGCAATGTTACAGTGTTGAGCTGGTTGGGATGCTCAAATAGAGTATGTGTTAAAAGAGCCAAAGTGTTTACACTTCTTGTCAAAGTCTACGTAACAAATGTCATCCTATATTTAACTATATCTCTACATTTAATGCTGGGACAGCATATGCAAAGTATTTTAAAAAGTAATGAGTAGTTTGTCAACTTTACAATTAATCTTATAGACAAATTTACTGCAGTCGTTTTTCAAAGTCAACATTCTTCACATACTTGGGTCAAGGCCTAAAATCCTCCTTATCTTTGAAGTATTTTTTTCTAAGCTCAGGGATCCATAATTGTAAAAAATGTGCATTATTGTAAAGCGGCTACTGTATAATATTATAATGCGCCTACTGTGTGCTGTTGAGTAATAAGACAAAGTGGCCATCAGTTGGAGAAATGACAACTAATTAACAACACACACACACGCATTTGCGCGCACACACAAACACACACACACACACACACACACACACACAGAGCCACGTGGTCTGGTGTGATATGCAACAGAGCAGGACACCATAGCATGGAAAATGAGTTCTGCAGAGGTTCAGTTATTAAAACACAAGATGTATGGTTTTAAGGAGTGGGGGAAATGGAATTCTCCTGGCCGTGAGAATAAAGGAACTTCTCCAGCGTGAGCCTCAGACACTGTGGAATGTTCTCCCTGAGGAGAGTCTGTGGGTCACACTGTGGCTTTGCAGGCTGGAAGGATGGAACCTTTAGCCTTTAAAGACATTCAAGCTGCTTAACAAAGGTGCCTATATTGCATGGGGTTATAATGTTAATGTGATTTATTAAGCATTTATATGGTCTTTATTTAAGATATCTTTGCCATTTAAAAAAGTTAGATGGGTCAAAATGGTTAAAATAGTTGTCACAGAACTGGTCCACTTACGAGGTAGACTAATTAATGTGTATTTTTTTCTTAGATATTTTTAATATTGATGAATTAGCTGTAAGACAGTTGTTTAACTGTTAAATAATGAAATAAACTTTAAAACCGTCCTTGAGAAGTTAAATTTATCTTCTTTAAGGCACTGCTGCACAGCAGTACACATTCAGGCGGATGTTTTTAGCTGTTGCATCAGATCTCATGCTGTTTCTTTAAGTGGCCTGTCACAAGCAATACGTTTCTAAGATGGCATGTCAAGTTAAAAATAGGGTGAAAACACATTGTAACACTTTTGCAACTCATTAAGCTGCACTAAGTCTAGCTGTTTTTAAACACATGAAAGTGCCTTATGTACATGCTCAATAAGAAACACTCAGTCGAGGTCAGGTAGCGAACCATTGAGACATAGTTTTAAACATTTCTGTGCACAGCACATGTATTTCAATTCAAAATCTCAACAAATTTGAATTCAAATAGTCTTAACATTGTTTTTGAATTTGAATATCCAAAGATATTAGCCATTTTCTGTCAGTTTGACTGTTACTGATGCAGTTATAAAGATGCAGACAGGCAGAAGTTGGGCAAGACCAGATCAGCGCTCACCACACCATTTCTGAGACAGGGAGAATATTTACGAGCATGTTTATTAGTCTCACAGACACAGACTGAGATGCAGAGACAACATTAAACCAGAACAGAACAGAGCTGTTACAATCTGGTTTTTAAATCTCATAGACATCTTTTTATATTTATTTTATATACTGTCTACTGCTTGTTTAGCTTATCTTCTAAATTTGGCTTTACTCCCAACCCTTTTTTCTCCCACACTTTTCCAGAATGTTTTACTTATTTTTTTCTACTGTAATTTGTGTGGTTGACGTCAGTACTCCTCTATGGCCTTTAAATTACACAGCAGGCTTGCATGTATAAGATATAAATATACTATCCATATAAGACAAGACCTGTACATGTATTTATTTCATCCTTTTTTCATTTATTGTTTGCAGAATATTTATTGCCAGCACACTTTCTCCAATTATCATCCAAAACTTACATAATGAGTCAGAAATTAAACTGCATTAGTAGATTGTAACCACACTCTGGCATTTTATGTCTTCATGAATGTTGTTTGTTTCTATATTTTAAAGGGCAACTTGCTCAATTAGCACTACAAGATATGTGATTGTGGCTCATTGGGTGCAGACAGGGAAGTGTTAATCAGATTTATTTTCAGAGCTTTCAGAGAAAGAGTGTTTGATGAACACTGTTATATACTGTAGGCTTAAAAAGTGTTCAGTGAGCCAGAAGAGTTCAGGACTTTGTATATCAGATTACATGTGGTAAATGCCTAACTTCCTGAAAATCTCACAGCGCTGCCAAATTAAGCATCATAATATGCTTCTGATGGAACTTCTGAGAACTTCCATCACATTTTGATGGATATACCTCATAAAATGAGAATCCAGTCCTAAAGAAGGGTATAATGAGGAAGGATCTAATGTATTGCTACAAGTCCCGCTATAGGATCAATAGCATAAATTTTTACTTTCCAATGAGCCCAGGGATCCCGGGAGGAATCTGGCAGATGATGACATGATGAATTAGGTTGTTAATGGTTGTGCACATATTAAGATCCCTTGATTGATTAATATAAAGATAATTCTTTATGGATACTATTTCTTTCATTCTAGATTTATATGAGTAGCTTTTTGAAACAGGGGTGGACCCGTACGTAAAATGACTTTCTCATTAACTGCAATATTCCTTCTCAAAATTCTGTTGTGCAAAATGTGGAGAATAGTTTATTTTCTCCTTTGTTGATAAGAAGGCCCAAACATATTTTAACCTAAAATGTGATATTTCCACTAAAATAGAATGTAGTACTACTTTCAACATTTAACATGTTAAAATTAATTTCTGACTGATTTTTCTCAAAATGTGAAAAAAGTCTACTTGGTTATAGGTTTTGGTCTGCATTAGACATTATGTTTGGATGTGTCAGATAAAAACTACTTAAGCTCATTTGCTATGGGAATTCAGAAGAGCAGATGAGTGCCTTGCTAGAGAAATGGATGCTGTCGGGAAGATCTATAAATCTCAACAGCATTTACTGTAATGGACCTCCGGCTCTGCAGTCAGCACAAGATTTCAGTCCTGCTTACGAACTCCAGAACTCTATACAACAATCAGCACTAATCTGAACGCTTAAGGAAGATTCATGCTTCCTTTGGTTGACATACTGCATTTACTCAATCAGTGCCAATATTGTTAATTAAAACTAAGAGAAAAATTTTTTAACTTAAAAACAAAAAATAGAGACAGTATTCGGAAAACTAAAAATATACCATGACCTGAATTTTATGGAGGGGTGTAAGATTGTACAGATTGTTGACAATAGAGATGATTGTTGAAAACGTGTCCCTCTTGATGTATATGTGTCTGTATCTCTTCTTCTGGACAGGCTTATCTACGCGCAGCTGATGTCAAGATCTTGAATCAGTTGATATCATTACACGAGGGCATTGAGGCAGTCAAATGGCTCATGGAGGAGCGTGGTGCCCTCACCAGCCGCTGCAGCAGTCTGACCAGCAGCCAGTACAGTTTGGGGGAGGGGCCTGATATGTCATGGAGGGGCAGCTGGAGCAGCCTGCAGGACCCCCATGACAAATTAGACAACATTTCCATCGGCAGCTATCTGGACACATTAGCCGATGAGCTGGATGAATACTGTCCCTCCAGTGGGGCTGATTCAATTCTCTGTGCTACCCCTCTTGGGACAGAAGGATCCAGAAGTATTGGGGGAGGAATGGGCGGTGCCACTGGATCCGGAACCAGTTCTCCACTAGTCAATTTCAATGGTCCTAAACAAGAAGCTCAGGTTTGGAAGGTGGCACCTGAGACAGGAAAATCACACCCTTCTGCCAGCTATGACCCTAACAATGCACAGCCCAGCAAAACCAATGGAATTGTGGACAAAGCAGTGAAGCAAATGGTTGGCTCTGATTCACCCACAGCCTGTCTGGCTGAGAAGTTAGGGAAAAATCTAAGTCCTAAAGTGAAACCGTACAAGAATGGTAAAGTCGAGCTGGAGACCTGCAAAATGAACGGCAAGGTTCAACTGGAGTGTGACGCCCACTGGCGCTGGGTGCAGTCCCAAGATGATGTGACATTTTTGTGATAATGTACATGATTATCAAACCAAAGGTGTTGATTTGACCTGTTGTGCTTCTTTGTCCACCACTGAGCTTTTGTTTTGCAGACTTTGATTTTTGATTACTTTGAGGCCAACCTCAATCTCCTTAAAATGACAGAAGCCAGTAAGAGAAAATGGAATTTATCAGATCAAAAGATTCCTGAATCCTAAATTAATTCACTAAATCAGGCCGTGTAGATGTTTTAAGACGCATGTTTTAAATGTGCATTTCTATTTTGGAATCATAATCTTTTCTAAAATCTATTAAATCTGTTTTAGCGCAAGTATTTATTAATGAGTCACAACATCTTAAATTAAACATCTTAAATTAGAAGTTTATTGCATAATTCAGTTTATTTCATTTAAGTAATGTATCTTCAACTCTATCTTCAACTTAATGCCTGTCAGATATTTTTCTATTATAAACCTGTCAGAGATTTTAAATATTAAAACTGTCATCACTGGTTATCAGTTCTCAAAAACTTTAAAGTTGACAAACATAGAGATTTATCAAGATAATGATTTAAATTTTGATAAATCTTTATGCATCCTTTTTTTCTGCAGAATGCACAAATGTTCACATTTGACAAGAACATTAATAATTTCCCAATATATCAGAATGGACCAAAGTTTTAGCTAAAACAATCCAAGAGCTTGAAACCACAGAAACGTATTTTGTTACTCACTTTGTGGTTATTACAGCAATGGACAAAATGTAGTGTAGCATTTTAAGCCCTAAGTTTATATACTCAAACAGGAGGGAACGTTTAAATCATACTCTGTTTTACTACCAAAGTCCTAAATTTCTCTGCACTGACATCTAAGAGTGTGTTGCTTTGAGTTAACATCTAAAGGTCAAAGCACACATCTTTTCTGAATACCAAGCACGTTCCCATCTGTTACAATGTCACCCTGTTAAAGGGAGAGTTCAAATTCAGCAACACCCTTGAGTTGCCTTTGACAATTAATTATACAATCACGATGTTGTATATATATTGTACAGTTTGTCTGTCAATGCCTATGTAATCAGTCATTAATAATGCAGTACTATAAATATAATCAGGGAAACTGTGAGTTAGCTGTAAAAAACCAACATGCAAAACTGCATACAAAGGTTTTGTTGATCACAGACTGACATGAGATTTGTTTAAAAGATGTCAAATATTGCTCTGCACAGTTCCACAAAAGTCATAATGTTCACATGTACAAATGCATGGAGGTCAGTTGTTGTGCTGTGATCTTTGCATTTGTAACTTATTTCCTTGCTATGTAGAGTTAGGTGACATTTAGCACCTAAAGTGCACTTTTAATTTGAAGTTGCTCACTGATGGCTTACTCTTAACATTGAGCTCTGCAGTATGTGTTGTAACTGTTTGAATTGTCACAGTGTTAGCACTGACTATATTCCTGCATTGCCTATATTTTGTATGCCAAGAGAACTGCATTGTTGTAATCTAGTTTGTTTGATTAATGAACTGAGCTACAGTGCTAGCAGTATTCTGTAATATAACAGGGGTTATGTAATAAAACTCAGTGCCTGACATGGCAAAAGATTTAAATTCTAAACAAGTGAAAGCTGTGTATTCAGTTTGTATATGTGCAGTGGAGGTGCATTTATTTTTTGTGTTTGTTTTGTGCAGAATAACAGACAGTATTATAACTAAACTCTGAACAGACCATTCTCTTCTCACAAACACCCACTCTCAGCTAATAATGTCTGTGCCTTTAGGAAAGGGTTTCCATGACTACCGAATATGTGCTCAACTTGTGCTTGTGTGTTGCTCAGCTGTTTGGTTAGAGTCAGTGGAAATGGAGACAGCACAAATCTTAGGAGCCGCAATTTGAAGAGGAGAGGAAGATGGAACAGGTGAAGATATTAGAGTGAGGTGGTGCAAGCATCATTCAAAAGAGAGAGAGAGAGAGTGAGTACTGGGAAAAGTGAGAATTGCATTGGTTAAGGAGAAATGCAATAAAAGATATAGAAGAAAACACTGTGGTCCTGATTCCTGGGCCCAATTCAAAGCATTCCTCAGCCAACCTCCACACATGTACTGTATCTATACTGCACAGAAAGCTAAGTAAAATACACGATCAGCTAAAAAGAATTTTATATACACAGAAATAATACAATTAAATTATCAATACAAATGCTCAATAAAAAAGGCCTTTCATGTTTTGATTTAACTGAGTTGACCTATATTAACCTTTTGTTTATATAAGCACACTCCTTGTCTGCGCAGATGAATAGCAGTTGAACTGAGAGGGGCAAGCAAGTTATGGAACGGATCATTTTCAATAAGAGGGACAGGTGGAACCAAGAGCAGGTGCAAAACTGTATATCTACCTAGAATGAGTGATTGAATGGAGAACAGTATTGTATAGTATAATACTGTTTGACAAATATACTAATGCCTAGTATACAAAATAATGTGCCTCATTCACTTGAATTTATCTGAAATTCTTTTTTCTTATTAATATTTTAAAATAATGTTGATTATTAAGGTAAGCAGAGCAGCATACAAACGTAGGAAAGTTACATTTTAAAGTTAAAAGCTCCTTCAACTTGACAAATGGGAATGTTTGTGTTGAACTTAAGCTTTTGCATTGGCAATTCTGGTGGCAAAACACAGCAAGATCTTAATTTACTTAATGGGTTCCAAATGAGACATTTTTGTTCAGTCAGCAAGACGGTTAATCCTCTGTGTTCAATGTGTTTCGTTAAACACAGGCTGACTTTACACCACTAACCACAAAGTGGGGCATCTGTACCTACTCTGCCTATAAAACTTGTTTGTGTTAAAAAGTCTTTGTGCTAATTAACAGTATAACTTATGCACAGTTGTATTGGTGCACAGTTGTAACACAATATTGGTGACAGCACAAAAACAAAAAATTATAAATTATAAGGACATAATTAAATTATGACAAATAGCCACCACCGTGTACAGAACAGTGTTTGCATTTGTGGTTTTTTTTGCATTTGTGTTTTTTTTTATCTTTTTTAGAAAATGGGGCAAGAAAGTTGTTTCATTATGGATATATGGCATTTCATTTCCTATTACTTCAGCAAAATAGTTGGCAAGTATAAACACACTTGATGCCAATGTTGTTGTCTGCTATTTAAATAGGACCACCCATTCAGAGAGGAATTAAATAGTCTATATTTGGTATGTTGCCCAGCCTGTACTGAATGCTTTTCTGTGTATACAGCAGTTATAAAATGTATGTGCAAAAGCATGCATATGTGAAAAATGTATATTCTCAGAATCCAAATACATTGTATGTTTTAATACATGAAAAATTTGCAGCCCGCAAACCAAATAATAAAAAAAGATCTTTATAAATGTTAAAACTAGACTATCAACAGTTTAAAAATGTCTTTAATAAACAAATTATATTACACATACTGCAAATTCACCCCAGCAAATTCACCCAACACAATACTCTATGCAAACACTCAATTGCATAACATCCCCCACCCACTCCTAACTCACATGTATATTGTCCATTACATAACAACTCCAGCCCATCCTTTTAAAGGAAATCTATAGCTGTGTCATGCTTCACCACCTACAATAAACCTATAAAACTAGTCTGATGTTCCCACACTCCAGATAAAGTAACTAGCCTTTGCTTAGATTAATATGCAAGTCACATACAGTAAGACCCTGCTAAGATGCTTTAAAGAGGCTTTTGAGGAATGATTTGTAGAGAATGCCAATATGTTTGTTCTTTGGCCATGGGGAATGAGCAGCAGATGATGAAAGAAATATCTGCCTCTGTTTTCCTGTAGTGCCTTTGATCTCATGCTACTGTTTGTCAGTGCCTGATCATTACTAAAAAAAAGGGGGGGAGGGTGGTTAGAGTTTGCATTTTCTTTGCTCTTGTGTCATTTATTTACATCCTGTGTGCCTACAGAATTGTGGGAAATGCTTGTGGGAAATTGTGGGAAATACTCAAAGGTTCTTTTTTCTTAAATTGTGCTGGTCAAGGAAAACAAGTTAATCAGTATGCACTGAGCACATATAATGTTCCATCTGCAGAACATGCTATTAAAACATGAATTTAAATTTGTGGTTTAACTAATTATGAAAATAAAAATGTAACTGTACATTTATGTTAAAGTATTTAAAATGTCATGAGTTTAATAAAATACTTCAAAAAATAGATGTCTCAAAAAAGTTGTAAATTAATTGTGGTTTGGACCCTTAATACTTATGACAAATTACAACACCACGGCATACAATAAAATTAGGGAAAATTGTATCTCCAGCTCTCCAGAAGCAGCTTAATAAGGATAATGCCAATGCCCCTGTTTACACAGTGAGGTCAATATGAAATAATTTGTTAAGGTTTGGAAGACTGGTCTGCACAAAGCTTAAATCTGAACCCTATTGAACATCTTTAAGATGAAATGGAATGCCAACTGCAGGCCAGGCCCCATCACCCATCTGTTTTTTAAGCTGTGCTCAAATAAATATTTATCTATTGGTACCATATCAATAATAACCAATTCCTGCT
>JAZGTK010002555.1:0-25131 GCA_036877625.1 Ambastaia sidthimunki | reverse complement strand
CATGTGACCTCCTGGAGTTTCACTCGACTCGCCTGAAGCCCCCACTCCATGAGGGACTACTGTGGGCTTGCCATTTTTGCTCCACTCCACATTCAGTCTTTCAAAATAACATTTTATGCCACAGTACTTATTCACAATCAATGTAAAGCTGTGTTTACTGTTTATATATTTTTTATGCGTGTACTATTAAGATGACACTGCTACGCTTAATACAAATGAGTCACTGTACATGCATGTTTTTAGAGGGCGTGGCTTGTAATAGAGGGGGCGTGTCCAGTTTGGTAGCCATTTTATTGGAAATTATGTTAGAACATGTAACATCCTTTACAGATATGAGAAAGAGGCAAATAGAAAAACTACTTCTAATAAATTTTTTTATTTGTTTTGGGGATTTTTCTACTTTAATTTCAAGAACGGTTTAATCTGGAATTAACCTGAATTCGTGCACTACCCACCGGGCCACAACTCAGATGAAAACAATATAGATGATTACATTATAAAGCTGTATTGAATTAATAAGCACTTACATAGACCTACAGCATATTTACTGATTTAAATATGCATTAGTAA
This sequence comes from Ambastaia sidthimunki, assembly GCA_036877625.1. NCBI lineage: Eukaryota > Metazoa > Chordata > Actinopteri > Cypriniformes > Botiidae > Ambastaia > Ambastaia sidthimunki. The sequence continues at coordinate 24,561 of JAZGTK010002555.1, read as the reverse complement.
TAAAGGTTAGCTACTTAATATCACTACAAAGTATTGCATGCTTCTCTTCAACAGAGTTAATGTCATTCTATGTGCCTATTTAAGCTTTATGAGTGTGTCATAATGTCTTATGGGTCAAGAGGCAGCCCGCCCCATTTAAAAGTGATGGGTAATTTACTCATCTCTTTCATCATGTTTTCATTTTAATTATTTCAGGCAGAGTTCTGATGTCCATCTCAGTCCCTGCACGTTTTCTTAGTCAGACGTGTCTTATATTGCAGATCTGTGGTGTCCACACAGGACTAAGTCTAGATCATTAGTGAGAGCTAATTGGATTTCAACACTATAAGTAGGTCATCCATAACACACAAGACCCACTGATATACTGTCTCACATGTATTATCACACACACAAACACACACACACACACACACACACACACACACACACACATACACACACATACACACACATACACACACACACACACACACACAGGACATCTCACAGAATTCCATTGTTTTATTTAATAATATTTGTTATACAATACCCCTACATTTAACCCCACCCAAACCTGTTGACTTAAAAATTAAACTACATTTTGACAATACATGATTTGGTTGAGACCTGAGCCATTAAAATAAAGACCACTTCAAATGTCCTTACAAGTCAGCTTGACACATTTCATATAATTTGTGACATTTTCCAAAATTTGGCCTTCAGAAGTACAAATATTCACACATGGACTATAAAAGCAAGCTCTCAAAATGTGTTGACAAAGCAGTCGTGCTCTTCTTGAAGTTTCACAAAGAACTGCAAATTCAATAGTGATACTTCAAAACTGTCTTGGAAACTTCACCAAACCGTAAACAACCTGCTGATGTAAAAATACACAGCAGTACTGAAGAAGCTGTGGGGCCCCAACCGAAAAACTCCAAATAGCTTTGAAAACTACAAATCACATTCGATTGAGTTCAGATTGCCTCTGAATTGTGAAATGTACAGGTTTTGAGTGCAAGCAGAGACCAAGAGGTCTACCCTAGAAGTGAAGAATGCTCTCCTACGCTCACTGAATACAGAACTGAATACATATTATAACGACTCAACGAACCAAACCGTACCACCAAGATTCTCCTAAATTGTATTCAACACATTTAATAATATATAAAGCGACTAACTCTCTTCAGAATGAACTCGCACCTCTAAAGCTAGTCAGACAGAACGTTTCAGCTCTGAGGTATTGCGTCTGACATTGTGCAAGAGGAATTTTGACTGACAAAACCTTATTAAACCAATGAAACCTGATATTCATAAGCCAACAAGGCATGTTAGAGGTAGAGACAGATTCACTGTGATGTTTATAAAGAGAGTGTCACTGTCACTCAAGCTCAGAATCACATTCATTAATATGAATCCTGTGGAGAAGAATCGGTGAGAGCTTGCGTTCTCCCTGTCTAAACATGATTTCCAAAGTCACCTTTTGTGTGATCACCAATAGGCTGATCCAAATGGCACATAGCTCTAACAGTGAGGTAAATGGGGTAAAATTGATGTTTTCTTTGTTTAACAACCAATTGCAACAACTCGTGCTGATTTAGCACTACAGAAACTAAAGATTTCTAACGCCAATTCTTCAAATGAATCATTTTCTGGTCCTTTTAAGGTAAAATTTCAGGTTATTCCTTCTCCAACCCAACCAAATGGGAAAAAGTAGTGCATTAATGCACTACAATGCATTCTAAATTGGTTGTGTGAACTACCTAGTGTACACTACCTATTGTGTTTTATCTAGCTACCTATAAATAAGGGTTTAAAGCACACATTGCGTTTGAAACTTACCTAATATCACATTTAAAAATATAATTACAGTACAAACCAAAACACGCAGAGAGAAATCAGCAGCAGATTACATGCAGCTCTGTGTGTGTAAATACTCTGATTGGACAGACACTGTTAATGCAGTTAATGTTAAGATGCATTGAGGACTGAACGGCTGCATACAAAAGCTCCACCAGTTTTTGATTACTGCATTATTAATGTATAATCAAATGCAGGGGGGGCAAGCAAGGTCTCTCTCCTGGAGTTCTTGCTGATTAAAAGAGCACACACAGTGTGCTTCACCGCAACACCGCTGCGTAGACTCTCACACCCCGAGGGCTTCTATGATGTGGAAATTCAAGATTGATTCTAAGTTGTATGAACTCCCACTCTTCTGCTTCCGCAAGACTTGAAAGTGTTGAACCTTAAAATTGTTTAAAAAAGACAGGGGGTTCTGTTTAAATACAGCATGCAGTCTCCCTCTCAGGTACGGCTGCACAGAAATGTCACGAGTGGCGTCAAAATGCGACGCTTCCCAACGAAAGTCTTGGGAACGTTCTTGATTCTTCAGGCTTCTGGATTCCAAAGAAAAGTTCCTTTTTTCTCCCTGGTCTTTTTTGTCAAGAGACAGCAGCAGCGTGAAAGTTAAAGAAGGTCACAGCCGCCTGTCATAACTCTCGTTTTAAGCATTGGATGGGCGAACAGAGCAGAAATGCAGCTACTGTGAGCCGTACAGAGAGTGACTGACAGAAAATACACCATCAGCCTTTTGCAGGGCCAGTTCAGAATTTTACCATCAACACAAAATCAATAGTCCATCATTCTACATGTTCAGTGACAGATTTAATTATGGTGGCTTAGATTCTCAAACCAATGAAGTACAAAGTCAGATGCTCTTTGATAGATCTTTTATTTTGGACTTTCACTAACAGGAGAGTAGATGGAAAATAGAAATGATGAGGAGGGAGAGGAAAAACCAAATAAAGTAACATTCTGAGCTGAACTCAAACTCATTTTGTCTGCCCGAGCACCACAGCTCAATTTGTTGAAGCACATGGGTCAACTGCAATATTTCAAACAATACATCCATCATTACACATGCAGTTTTATGGTCTCGAAATATTCATAACACTACAATACAATCCATACTACAGGACCACTTATGTAAACTCAATGTTAAAAAAAGAACTAAAGCACAAAAATATGCCTCAGTAAAGGCTGATAATTTGCAGCTTCAAACCAGTCATTCTCCCAAGAAAGAATTTTTTAAAAAATTGTCATCCCTTGGCAATTATGCTGCAAAGCTAAATGTAAGTCAGGGTGAGATAACATGTTTTAAACACCCTTTTCGTGTCCTATCAGACAAATCGTGAACATCTTGCTGCTTTAATGACAGAGTCTCCCCAGAGAAATAAACAGGACGAAAATTCTTCTTGTAAATTGCTTCACTTTGTGCAACGGACCCAGTCCCGTCAGCACCAAAAATATCCGGGCCTCAAGAGTCCTTTTATTCCAGCAAATGAAGGGAAGCAAATGATGATGGTCTATATCCACACATAACATTGATTATGGATGTAATAGAAGGGAGTGAATGATTGGTCGTTCGGTTGGAACACTGAACAGAGAAACATATGCTTGCTCTTTAATAGCGTAATGAACTTTGTCCTTAAGTGTAGAAATCAAAGAGGCAATTTACTTGCCTTTATGCATTTGGCTGCAAAATGCAATCAAATGTTTGGTGTGGGAAATAAGCTCTATTTGTGCATGAGTGTGTCAGCACCATCTTCCTATATGTGTTTGTATCTGTTACGCTATAAAGTTCTTTACCCTCTTTAATTTGCATGTTTGCGTGTGTTGGACGTGTGCTTTAGTGTTTATGTACGTGCTAACACACATACACACACTCATTGATTTTGTTAACCTTGCTCTGCACAAAAGCAGTTTAGACCTTTAAGCACCTAATTCAGTGAAACCTGTCTCCCACCTCTAATGTCTTTGGCAGCGGTCCAGATGCTCAAAGCAGGCGACACGACAGGTGCCAGACTCCTCTATAAACCTCACACCTGTGCTGGCCAGCCCTGAACTGCTTACCAAACTGACGCAATAAGTAAAAAATAACTGATATGCTGAAAAGCATACATGCCTTTCCCACCCGTACACACTCTGGGGACGCAGGTATCAAACGCTCCGTGCTGGGCCGGGATGATAAAATAAACTGCAGACAGCGTTCAGGAATTTTTAATGGGCATACGTGGGCAAAATATCTAGTTTTAGGAGCCTGTTTTGCTGTGGTGATGGGTTTTAAGAAGAAAAGGAAGGCGTGGGCTACCTGCGCTGGGTAATGTGTTCTCCCTGGCTGTCTGTTTGAATATTTGCATACCACGGTAAAGCCAGCGTGTTAAATTTGTACTGAAGCTTTATAAAAATTAGCCCTCAAAGGAGCTGATGTGTTTGTTATTGCTTCTGTTGAATAAAATTATCTTGTAAGGATAAAATAGACATCCAGAGATTTGTTTACTGAGCAAGAGAGATTTTTATTCTTTGTGAAAGAAGCTTATGTATGCAGCGGCAAATTACCTCAAAATAGATGCAGCTGCATAATCCTTTATACTTTTAAGTGTGACTAAAACAAGTATGCTCAACATCAGAAAGTATGTAAAAAAAGGGGGGTTATGAAAACACATCGCCCATTGATTGTCACTTTTGCGAGGTAAATACAATACATAAATATATAAACATCATAACATAACTTTTCTTACAGTTTATGACAAAAATGTTCCTCAAACTGATGTTCAGAATAAAACAAGCAAAAATCTGACTACAATTCAACTACAACTCAAAAGAATCATCTAATTTCTCCAGGACTGAGAACTGGTGCATGCTTTAAATGTTCTCTATTTAGTAAAAATTGCTTGCTTTTTTCATGCGACAGTGAAGGATTATTTTCACAACCAAAAAGCTTCACAAAAATGCAAGACGAGTTTAGTCCACAGCATATGGTCTACACAATAAGGCTCTGACCAGTGGACGGTCTTATTTCACTGTCAGAGTTTGTAATTTTGGGTTTGTGCAATCTGGCGCATTTTGACCGCACAAGTGGTCCATCTCTGCTCTCAAAGGGAGTAATGGATATTGAAAACATGCAATTTCTCCAAAACAACATAATACTACTTTCACAGTCAAGAAAATGACTAAACTGGGCCAAGTGAGCCACATTTAAAGATAAAAATACAAAAATATGATAATACAGATATTCAAGGAGAGACCCTTCCACAGAAAAATGTGTGACTATAACTGTGGTCTTTTGTTTTTCTTGTGGTCTTTGTATCTCCTTCCCTCACTTTCTGTCTTCTCTGGGGTTAATGATTCTGGTCTGGAGAGATGAACTGAGAGATGACCACGTATTGGCCCATTTAGCGTGTGTCCGGGCCAAGGATCCGCCACAATGTCATTACCCCACGACAGCAACTCGAACCCAAATAACTGACAAACATCTGCCACTAATACGCTCTCCAACAGATGGGTCCGGTCTTTCATCCCCTTACTAGCATGGACACGAGCTTCTTTCAGCCGGAAATAAATCAAACAAGAACACAGGTTCATTTGAGCAATGCAAATTATTTCAGAAATATCAAAACACTGATAAATCTTGGGTCTCTGAATTGGTCTGGATGGTCATTCATTGTGACAGCACCCGTGCTCCTGTCTGCCTCTGTGATGGTGGCTCAAATGATTAGCTTTTAATGAGAGACAAGGGAATGTTAATGTTAGGTAAAGTAAAGTGGAATTAGACAGATAATGTTGAGCAGCTCGCTGTGAAATCAAATTAGCACCCTCTCAATCTTATCAGCCAGAAGCTGATTTTATTCCGAGCCGCAGTCTATTCAAACCTCTCTGGTTTATTCTCCTCTGCTCTGCAGCCGATATTCTCAATATCTGATTATTCAGTAGAGGAGAACTCAGAGCTTATTGCAAGAATCAGGATATGATCACTAGATATGACCTGAAATGTTTGAGAAATGTAAGAGAAAGTGAAGACGATGAGTGAATGAACAAAGACCAAGACCAAGAGCTTTTAAGAAATAATACATTGTTCTCATGTCAATACAAAACTGTGTATTGGAGACTTTACACAGAATCTGAAAAGTTTCCTGTATCAAATCAATAGCATTGCAGTATGAAGTCATGCTGGTATATATTACAGTAGAATAGCTTTCAACAGAAAATAAAGTTGTAAAATATTTTTGAATCATACTACTAAGTCAATTTAAAAATCATACAAGCTAGATTTGCACATTTTCTGAAGCACTTATAGATAGTGTTTGCCTGTGCAAAAAGTGTTGCGAGTGGTTGCCAGGGCGTTGCTATGTGGCTGCTAAGGTGGTCTGAGTGGTTTGTAGAATGTTTCTATGCGGTTGCTAGGAATTTGCTTCTCTACGCCAGTATTTGAAGTGGCTGGAGGTTTATATCATAGAAGAGCTTTACTACAAAAACACAAGAGCAGTTTTCTCTGAGAACTGCCATCAGATGTGCTATGAATGTCTTCTTGTTATTTAAATGGTTACAAAAACATTGAGACACACTGTCACTCAACTGTACAGCATCGCATTAGCAGCACAGAGGTCAAGGGTTAGATTCCCTGGGAACACATGTACAGATCAAATGTATAGCTTGAATGCTTTAGATAAAAACGTCAACCAAATGCATAAAATAAAATGGCAATTGCGCGGATGTGTTAGTTTAACATTGAGAGTCAAAATTCAGGGGGAGAGAATGGCTGCCTTGAGCCTTAACAAGCAAAACAGGGCCACCGTCCAGACTCTTGGTGGTATTAACAAGCAATACAGTCACAGCCCACCAACAAATCACTAGATTTTCAACCGCAAGTGACAAAATTAGTGTTTCCACCAACCAATACACTCTAAATTGCAGTTTTAAAACGTGGATCCATGTGGTTACATTAAAACGCCACCATTTCTGATTAATTAGCCATACTTCTTTACTATAAACCTCTGTTATATTGCAAAATAATAGAGTTTCTGGCTGGAACTATGTATAAAAATAACTTCAAAATAGCAATGCGAGACAAATCTGGCAACGCAATAGAACGCCACACGCAATTCATTAGGGGTTGACAGTTTGTGCATGTACAGCACTGGAACTGTTTGTTTTCACTAACATGGTATGTCCTGGATATTTTTTACCATACGATACAGTTGATTTATCTTGAAGCAAATAAAACAGGCATTTTCTCAGAAAAGTTATCTCTTCCCTGGTCCTGCTCCTATCAGATTTTCAAACATGGCAACCACAAAACTCAGGGGAAAACTGGCCCGTTTGAGTTGTAACATCCAATTGAACTCTGTGGCTCCCTCTGTTGTATTATTCATTAATTGGCATTTTAATTGCTTCAGCCATTCTGGAGCTGAAGTATTTACTCAGCTCCTCTGTGCCTTAAATAGCTTCCCTATATATTTCGGTACTTTTTTGTGACTTCTCTTTCTCGCTTAAATATTTGTTAATAAGTCTGTGTGCCTTTCTGCAGCTCAACCGTCTCACCATTTAAACCACTATTGGTCTCCAACCAATCAGCTTCCATATCCCATAATCCTCTCCAGACAGTACGGCACCCACTCACTGGCCTCAAGCTCTCTCAATCTTTGTCATATAATTCTGCATGAGGACTTTAAATTAGCCCACAGTGTAGAGAACTTATGCAATGAATCTTACTTTAAATGTAATAGCCTTGTTATGTTTTGGCCTGAGAGTAATTGAAACTGCCAGAGCTAGTTTTCTGCTAAAGTTTACCAGAGGGAGGGGAAATATTACTGAAAACTACCTTGGGCAGCAGGTATGATAATAGTAAACTATGTTGCTGTCATAGTGAACGGCAATACACCTGTAAAACTGATGAACGTTTTATATAATTCTACTGGAGGTTTATAACTATAGCAAAAAATTCAACTAGCCAATAGGCCTATATATGGGAGCAGGTTTAACACAGCACTCAAATACAGGCTGTGGGCTACTCAGCTAGTGGAGGACAAAATACTGTATCAAATATTACTTCAAAAAGCCAGAATTTCAGTTCAGTTGTGTATCCCACAAGTATATAACTCAAAGCAAAGTAGTCACAAATAGAAATATTTAGGAAGTTTAGATTTATGCTGGTCATCTCTGGTCATCTTTATTGTTTAAATGCAAACCGCATCATCCTTCAAATGCATCATTCATTAAGTCATATTAAAAGCCTTTATCTACTAAATGCAAATGTGTTGACTTTTAAATAGAGTTGCATCTACAGTAACCCTTCAAGCCATAAAACTCATGTATGATTTTAGACCCTTTAACACTTTAAACAGTATTAATGATGTTTTCTTTGAAAAGCAAAGGGAATTGTTTGTAAAATAAAAATGAATAATCCAGATTTCCTCTAAAAATCAATAATCACAGCATTCACAGTGGACATACAGTGACAGTGTATTTACAGCTATATACAACTATACAGTATACAGCCGCATTACATCATGCTGTATTACTGACTCTATACACCAAAGCTATCAATCTGTGATCTCATTATATTTTCCTATCTCTGCCCAGGTTAAGCTGTATTAAAGTGGATTTAATCCTACTGTAATATTTTGACTTATAATATCACAGAATATCACCACAACATATAAAGGCCTTATACATTAGCCATCAAAATAAGTATTTAACTTAGACATATAAACACAAAGGGTGATATGGATGCTTTTGGTGTTTTATAGTGAGAACCTACAATGTCAAGGCAGTTTTCAACATATTTAAAAAGTGGCCTCACAAGTAGCCAGCCTACACAGAAGTTCAAGTTCAACAGCTGCCTAAAGCCATGGATATGACTCTTTCTGTGTTGTTTTTTAAAAAGACCGACATGCAAAATATGTGAAGCAGAAAATACTGAGCCTCAAACCAGTTAATGCTCTACAACTGATAGTTTACTTTCACAAACCAAATGCCAAACTTTTCTTGTATCCACCTACTGTATAGTAAATACAGTTTTCTCAGAAGCTCATTTACTAACATAGTTGAATTTGTTACAACTTTTAAAACTTTTTCAATTTTTTAACTTGTTTAAAATATTAACTTTAACAGTTTACCTACACAGAATTAATCTCTCGATGTATCTCTTATATAAATGAATAAATAAGCAGGTGACCCACGTCATACGCTGCCATGCATGTCAAAACACTTGACAGCGATTAAACAAGAACATGACAGCATGATAAATGCAAACGCGTAACCGTCTACCTGAGGAAGACCGTCTCTCCTTGTCTGACGGTGATATTGTCCATCTGTTTGTTTGATTGGGATTCTCCTTGACTGCGGACGGGCAGACCTGCGGGAAGAAGGAACAGCAGTCTGAGACTCATCACAACACATCTCCTCCAGGACGCCGCGCAGCATCCACAAACAACCATCTTCATCTCAAGAGTTTCCCGATAAACCCGACACTGTAAATCCGCTACTCGGAGGCGCAGTAGTTCCAAAGAACAACACGTTAGTTAACCATTACAGTTCATCTGTTAATCCAGATTTTCTTCCCAGGTAGAAAACAAAATCCCCCCGCGTGCTTAAAGTACAGTGCGCTTATCTATGACCGCGCAGCGCTGTGGTGCCACATGGAAACGAAACTGAAATAAAATATAAATGCATGAAGAAAATGTGCGCTTTAGTCGCGTTTTCAGCCGTTCTGGTTCCCTAGATTCTGTTGCATATAATATTTATATTAAAAATCCTTTTTTCCAGACTGACACCGCGGTGTCAAACTTTAAGAAGTGAAAGGTGCAGAGCGGGAGCGAATAAACGTGCCCAAACGTCACTCCAGCTGCGCGTTAACAGATATGGAGCGTCTTTGCGGCTAGTCAATGCATTTACAGTATGAGGGTGAGCAGACACACTCTCTCTAAAAAAAAAAAAAAAAGAAAAAAAATCTGTTTTGCTCTGGTGGGACCGCTTCTCGCTCTCTTTCAGAGGTTGCCGGGAGATTTCCGTGAATGGAGGCTGTAAACGCGCATTACTTTTTCTTGTCACCTCCGTTGCGCAAAAGTTGGAAAAGGCGCGCTGTTGTCATAGCAGCGGCTACAGGGTCGTGGTGGGCAGTAGTCTACAGTATAACGAGAGTCCGCAAATCAGAGGGTATTGTCTGAAGTAATGCAATGGCGACATTCATTGATTGCCTTGTGGTAGCAGCCCTGCTATTCACCAATACAAGGAGCTCTCAGAAAGGGAAAATTGCACTTTGTTGCACAAAGCATGAAAAATTTTAAGTGAAGGATTTCTAGACAGAGAGCATAAAAGGGAAATTGAGGCACAAAATGTCCAGTATTGCATAAATAGGGAAAGCTGACTGCAGACACCACCTGCTGCCACAGACCAGGTTCAGCCCTGAAAGAAACAGCAATCAATTCACACAAGCGGTGCTTATTTAATAACAAGCCTCATGTCTTCTGAGGGGACAAGGATGCACAAAGCAGTTTTAAGTGGAACAATTTAAGGAAAAAACTGCTCACAGACAGACAGACTCTGAAAATCAATCTAATAGCGATGTTTCTCAGATAATTCTAGGGAACTGAAGTCAACAGGTGACAGTGGCCTGATGCAGAGTGTGTCCTTGGTTGTGGGGTTTGAGATACAGAAGGACAGACATACAAAATAAGCTCTGCTTTCATAACATGACATCTCAGAGAGGCTTTATTGGAAGCATGACAGCAGGCAGTGTAAGGAAGCACACAGGCATTTGCGGATGACTCATTTTTCTGCAGTGTTACGGGCTGGGCAGATTTATTGATGAAGCTGAAGAGGCTGAGGGCAACGTTTTGTACTTGTATATCACCTTAGACCAGGTTACATATGCACATGACACTTCACAAGATGATTCATCATTAGACATACTGTATGCATGTATTACTTACTGAGGTATTGTACTGTAGTACTAGCTGAATTTATATCCACATTTGATTTTTGTACTCTCATTTTTATACTAGAGATATGATAAAATAAAATGTTATTTTCAAGTTTACAGTAGATCTGTAGCACATCTGAATCATTTTAATAACTGAATTTGTCTAGGCACAGTTTGAGACATCTTTGAGATCTCAATATGTTATCAGTTTATTCTCACTGCTATATCTGAGAAACAACTAAGACATTGAGATAATTGCTAATTTATTTCCTGTTTGAGTGAAACGTGTATCTTTATTGATTATTTAATCTCACGTCTACCTCTGAGAAATGATTGAGACATTATTGAGATCATTGATATTTTTTTTGTATTATCACGTTAATCATCAGAAATAAAACATGCATTGGCATTCTTGGGTACAAAGAAAACACCCAGTAAAGGAATCGTTGCCTTAAGGTTTTCTCAACAGGGAAAATTTGCCACTATAAGTTAAGACATCTGAATGAAGCGAAGCTGTGAAACCTCACTCGCTAAGACATCATAAGCTCCACTAAACTCTGCCCTGCTGGCAATGTTGATTTTAGTGCATTGGCAGAGCACTTCAATAACATTTGTGGGACGACAGCTCAATTCCCAGTTTGTGAACTCCCAGCTGAATTGGTGCGGTGCTGCTGGCAATGTGATATCGTGTCACTATAAGAGCTCAGTTATATATCACAGAGAGCCTTTTGTGGTTTGCAGTGTTTTGCTTTAGCCTGCTAAATGTGACCCACTTCAACATTCAAAACACCTAGTGTGATTGCTTGGGTTAAGAATTCTGCTGGAAAACAATAATCAAGTTGAGAAGCTGCTCTGAAAGAGATAATACGTGTCCTCACATATCTCTGAAAACAGTGTTTATGGCCTAAGTGGAAGTCCAAGTGGTGTGTGACTGGAATGTAATGGTTCACTACTGTGCATATGTGTGTAAACGCAAATGTTGTTGCATTAAATCACTCTCTGCATCACAAGATGGATGAGTGATTGTGCAGATCTCTATCCGGATGAAACAAGCCAGATGAAGAAAAACTGGTGGCCAAGAGCAATTCAAATCTGGTGTGGAGGTGACCATTATTTTTGAATACAAAGATTGATGTATTTTAAAGACCCTTTTGTCTGACTCTGGCCATGCTTTTCTGCATCTGCTTTGCTGGCTAACTGCGTTTTGTTCTAACTTGTTTTAGATTGTCTCCAAAGATAGAGATTTTGTTTTATTAATGTGCTTGCATGGCAACACTTGTATTGATGTACCTCAAAAATTAAGGTTGGGGTTAAGTGTTAAAATTATGCAATTAAATTAACCCAACTGCATAGGATCTAGTCACAAATTGTTTTGAACAAATGTAGTATTTAACTTTAAAAAATCTCCCTTTGGTTATATAGAATGTTTAGCATTCAAAAAACAAACAAAAAGCAATGGTCATTGTAAATTGTGCATACTGACTTTTAACTGGTCAGCCTTCCTACAACTGTTTGCATACTAAAATGTGATTGGTCATATCTTCCCGGAATATATTTAATCATAGTCACCTTTACACTGCACTGTGACAAAGCTTGCAAAGTGCAAACAACAGAGATTGTGTCATGTGGCAAGCCAGAGTTAATGTAATGTTTTATACAGCTAAAACCAGAACAAACCTAAAACTTTAATACTGTTGCTTTTTTGTAAGCACTACAATCTTCTTCTGAAAGTATAAATCTACTTATTTCCCTTTGTGGGTTTGTTTATTTTAAATCAAGACTATTTTCTGTTACTAGTCTGCCTTTCATTTTATTGTACGAAGTATGCCATATCATTTCATTTCAGCTGAAATCACTTCATAATGTATGTGGAATTGATATAAAGTATAATTATAGAAATACTTCTATTAAGATCAGGTCCCCTGATAAAAACATCCTCAGCATTGGAACGCAACTGTGACTTAAAATCTAGGTTGTGTGAAATCAGGCTATTATAAGTAAACCATGTCTGTGCTGTTTTACCCACATGCTCAGACAACTTTGCACTGCGTTACTGAAACATACAATCAATGTTGCCAGTGGTTTCATATGTGCACTTGGATGCACCGACAAACTAGTGATCACAGAAATAAATACTGAATTCTGAGCAAAAAATAAATAAAAGACACAATTTTCTGACCACGTCACGCTGCTCCAGGCTTTTAACTCGCAGCGTCTGAACGAACAGTTTTGTAGTATAAAAACTGTATCAATGCAATATTCACAGTAAAATGTAATATTGGTGCAGTGACATGCAGCCATAACAACAGAGCCAAAAAAAATAATATTTCAAAGATAAAGGTTATTTCTTACGTACTGCAACAATGAATTTAACTCACAGTAAAACTAATATTAATAACTATTATTTTCATGCACTCTTTTCATTGTTTTAGCACCTTAATCACTGAAGGATTTGGGTAAAGAAATCAGGTAATGGCACAAGCACAACATCAACACCCAAATTACATAATGCAGTTTTTGTAGCGCCTTGCAGGTTGGTCGTAAGCGCAGAGGACGCAGCAGAAAATTCAGTGTGTGAAATTCCGCAACTGTTTGGTGAGTTGATCCAAAATGTGACAATTACTTTTTAACAAGCAACGCAAAGCATTTGTGCTGTGACTGGGATAATTAGTGTAATAGGACGTCTCCCTTACAACCCTTATCTCTCGTTCTGGAACAGTGGACCAGACAGAGGTTTTGTACCTTACACCAAAACCACCTGACATGTTTTGAACTGGGTCATGCTCCAGTCAAATCATGTTGTTAAACAGCAATAATGGAACTGTCTTTATCACAAGTCCTTTAGTAAAATCTAACAGGAGGATTCTGGTTAACACATTCTGGTTAATGGAAATGATAAGAGCAAAGAGACAGTTGAATAAAAATTTACGTTAAAAATTTTGAAAAGAAACATACTCAAATCAATAAATCAATACCATGCATAATGTTAAAGTACTTTTTATTTACATGACATGAAAAAGGGAAGCTTTGAAAAGAGACTACAGAAAATGTTGTAATCATAAATTTAATATCGGATCTGGTTTGCAACCAACGCATAAACGGATTGTCTTGCTCAATGATGGAGGATGTGTTGCTATTGTGAAAACTTCAAACACAATTCATGTTTTATACATCAAACCAGGTTTTGGCCACTTTCATCTGCGGTGATCTTACGAAACACAGAATTCCATTTGCATAACATTCCGAAAGGTGGATTGCAAACGTGCTTGCAGGGACGGCTTCCAAAACGGCCACATAGTGGCGTTGAAACAGAGACTGCATCAAGCATTTGCTCTTAAAAGTCGTCTCCTAAGCATTGCTGTTTTAAAAGGGAATATCATTCATTACACGCTGCACAGACGTCTTCCTATAATTATTCTTATCTTGTGTCAACACCTCTCACAAACAGGTACCCCTTAAAGAATTCTTCGAATTAAGACACCTCTCAGTTTCCAACCGGATTGAATTCAGAGACTAAACTACCGTGCAAATAACTCTACAGCACGGAGCCATCTGGCTTTCAGCGCAGCCATATTTAATTTACAAGCACGATTAGTCAATCGCTCTTCATACGTGTTTAAATGACAGGTTCAAATTGGTTGCCCTGTTGCTGTGGAGTCTTGTCATTTAAAGTCTATAGAGGGGAAAGTATTTTGAGGGCTCTTTCCATGCCCGTCTCACAGACAAAACATAACATCACTCAGAACGCCAGATATATTATAAAGTAGCAAATGATCAGAAAAGTAAATTCAGGTTTTTGGTGCAGAAAAAAACATGTTAACTTAAAAATTTGATATAATTATTGTGTCATTTCTGTGTATTTGACAATTAAAATAAAATAAAAACAAATAATTTAAAAACCTAAAGATGATCTCAAGAAGATTACATTTCTGTGACAATGTTGCTCACTAATGCAAAACATCTCTGCACAAGCGTTCGCTCTGTCCCACCGTCTCTCTCTCTCTAATCGCCATGGTGATTCTCTTCGGTGGAGAAGAACATGGTAGAACTGTAATGAGATGGTCCTATTGAATTCACAGCAGCTTCTAAAACAGACTTGTCATATTAGACAAATTAACAAACCCAACACATTTTTGTTTTCTTCACAAATACCAACCATAATTACGCCTTTTCTCATCGCCATTCAATTTATTTGAGGCGCGGGGAGTCTTCAAACTTAACAGAGCGCTTTTGTTGTGCAATGAAAACGAAACAAAGTGATTGTGGCACACTTGCTAATAAATTTTGCAGTGTCGCCTGGAGAGGCTCAAAAACTTGTTCCTAGAGCCACAATGGACGTTGGGCTATAAACCGAAGCCCAAGGATCCAATTATGTCTTCTCTAAGAGACCCATAATTGGCTCAAAACTCAACTATTTCTTAGAAGACATAAATAAAATACAGCCATTTCCAGTGTGTTACAAAAACAACATGAAGGTGTATATATATTAAGCTTTTTATAGTTTTGGTTGTTGTAGTACACGCTTTGCACTGCCAAGATTTGAGCGAAGCCATTAAGCAAGGCTGTCATTTCTGTAGGCGGCCGCTTGATCAAAAACTCACATTCCCTTATTCACAACACCCATGGATATGTAAATATACAGGGTGATTAGTCAACAAACCTTCAATGCACCATGTAATTACCAACCTTTTTTCAAATCCACAGCAAAATAAAGATAAGGACTCCATTAGGCCCTTTAAAACACTCCTAGATAACAAATTCAAAACATTAGCAGATAACGGATTTCCGGATTGGATAATGGGATATTTTTTCAGATGCTGCAGTATTTTATATGTGGTAGGTGGGTTTGGCTGCCAGGAAGCAGCTATGACACTGCCAACCCACGGTGTCACATGATGCACTATCATTACAGGCAAATGAGATTACAGAGTAGAATGTTTACTCTCTCTCTCTCTCTCTCTGACAGATTTATAGATCCCAACAGGGCTGAATACAGGTCCAGGGCTATGAAAGCCATCATCCACTGTGAGTTACTTGTGACTGGGAGCTACTTGTTTCTATAAGCCACAATTCCCCTCACCCTCTTTGATTTACCTGCTCACAACCCAGTTTTTCCCGAGCATCTGCTTTCGCTGTCTACCCCCGCTTGCCCGCCCCTTCAAGGGCATGCATGAGAAACTGAGGTATGTGTCACCACAGCCCCACCAGGTTCATCATAATATTTATTTGTGTATGTTTAATCTGGGCAGTGGTCTGTTCAGTAGACTGCTACTAACACTGACACTACCAGACGTTATCCAGAAAGTACGTTACAGTAACAAGGGGGGAAAAAAAAAATAGAAATATTACAGGTGGCTTTATCAGCGAGACCGTCTGCGCACTTGTCGTATTCCCAGAGTATCAGCACATCGAGGTCAGACATAAACGCACTAAAGTCTACGGCACTAAAGCTGTCATCTGTGTTTATATCACTTGGCCAATCCAGGCAGGACCAATAATAAAAGAGAGGGAAAATCTAATATCAGCCTGGGATCAACACACAGCATCATTCATTTAGATATATTGCATATCGTCCCCCTTCGGCCTCTGCTCGTCCCTTATGAGGACATTTCTGATTCCCAGCGCACTACCAAAATTAAATGACCTTTCATATTGTAATTTTTGCACATAATAAGCAGCTTATTTGAAATGTTCTTCTCTTATCTACAGTAAAGGTTTCTATTTCCATAACCGCATAACCGGATTGCTGCTTTCCAGAAGAAGCCCCTTCTGGCTGTTATTTTTTTTTGGGAATTAGAAGTCTGTCCCTGTTGTGTGTTTATTGGGCTGAGATTTTTTTTGTCTGAAGGGACGGTTAAAAAAAACTCCAGTGATTCGATTTGAATCTAGTCTCACAGATTAGCGGATATGCTAATGAAGGGAAAATTAGCCCAATAATGACAATAGAGAGTGGACAACAGCAGATGAGTCCAGTTATTGTAGAATGTCAAAAACTAATTTACTATAACTGGACCCATCCGTTGTTGTCTAAAGATGTTTCACCACTTATCTAAGAACATTAATCAATGTAGTAGATATTCTGAAGTAGATATTCAAATGAGTGCAAAAACATCTTTCAACAAAGAGAAAAAAAGGTGAAATGAATGAATCCTGCTGTGAATCCTTATTAAATGTCCTCTAAAATGTCCTTTACATTCAAACTACAAAGTGGACTTCACCTGCTGCAAACAAATTTTATATTGTGCATGTTTTGCAGAGCACACTACCTAGTGTACTCCACCTATTACATACTATGTTCTATACTTCATACCTCTGTAGAACACACTACCAAATGCTGACTACTAGCTGCATTTAAAAGTTGTTGGCCCTGCTTGTTTTTTTTTTCATTTCAATATTAATTTTTAACACAATCCAACCCATTCAACTCATACAGTACATGCAATAATATTTTCATTAAAACATTTACTAAACAAAATATAACCTGCAGATAATAAAATAATACACACACACATGAATAATAATATAAACTAAAACATAATACATAATTAACCCACATTAACACAATATCTAAAGGAATGTTAGACAATGGCAATCAGTCACATTTATCAGCAACTGTAGCTATTTACAGAGTTTATTGGTGGGTTCATTTCCTTGAATACAATTTATTGTACTGCATATGATTAACAAATTCATTACAAAATCTGTATTTATAACATCTTTCTGAAGCCCCCTAATGGTGCAATCAGTTCATAATTTACTGTATTTCTAAATGTGCCCACAAAACAGCTGAATATAAATGCACTCTGAAATATTTTTCTATCAGCACCATAATGTCCCATTTTCCTTGCTTTGTCTCATAATAGTGCTACACAAATTACACAATGTTTTGTTAATTTTCCTAACTTTTGAACTGATATTTCTCTATGTTTTTACTTATGGTGAGTGAGAGCTTTATTGACCTCTTCTTTAAATTCTGGCTATGGCGTTTGGTGGTTTAAAGTGGTGTTTTGTAAAGTACTGAAACAGAGAGACACTCTGAATGAGTGATTTCTAATTTGGGCTTTAGAATATTGTAAATTACATTGTGGGAGTCTACTAGCAAAATCACAACACAGCACTTATACACACTGATATGTGTGAACACAGAAGCACATAGTGTAATTAATCTTTCTAGACAGCCACTCCAATCCCGCCCTCTTGTGAGGTTATGATTAAATCTTCCCAAAATCATTTCTCATTGTCTCACCTTTCTTTCCTGTTCTTCAAAAAGTCATAAAATATTGTTGGCTGATTTGTGGAACTCTTAGGTCATGATCTTCAGAAGTCTTACACTTTAAAATGATTTTGTGGTCATGGAAATACATCATTTACCACTTTCTAAAATATGTTAGTTTAATTGTGAATGCACAATGCTCTACCCATTACGCTACATGAACATTACATAAACATTATGTAAATTGTAGATATAATAACAACCCAAGCATGAAAAAATTAAAACACTTGACATTTTGAATCTTGGAATTTTTTGTTAAATTTAAAAATAAAACAAAACACACAATTATAATATGATCCGAAAGTGGAAAACCATTTACATTAGCATTCGTTCACATAAGAGTCAATATGTATAAAATTAAGAAAAATCTGCTTAAGCTTTTGACTAACACTGCAATTAGTGTAATGCACCATTAACTAGATCAATTAATTAGACCAATTTTAATTACCAAAGCTGTCTACAGCATTGGACACTATTGTGAGGTAAGCTAGCTGTGCTGTGTGTTGTGCTGGTGTTGCATGAAGCACAGGTTTCTAAATGAGCTTTTTCCCATCA
Source organism: Ambastaia sidthimunki (assembly GCA_036877625.1). Lineage (NCBI taxonomy): Eukaryota > Metazoa > Chordata > Actinopteri > Cypriniformes > Botiidae > Ambastaia > Ambastaia sidthimunki. The sequence goes on along the minus strand of JAZGTK010002555.1, from coordinate 5,995 downwards.
TGCACCAGGGCATTAATAATTAATAAGAGCTACATGGTTTTTTTACACTGCTTTGGTTGTTGTTGATGTTGTTGTCATGTTTAGTATCTCCTTGTTTGGTGATGTCTAGAGGTTATTTTCTACTCATAATTCATGCTGAAAAATGTTTTTATGTCATGTGCACCCAGTGTTGTGGGTCATGTGCTATAGTCTTTTGTTTTCTACATTTTTAGGTAAGTACACAATTTCAAGCCTTACGTATGATTGGGCTACTTGAAGTGTGCCTTAAAAAAGAGTGTAAGGGCACTTTTAAAGAAAGTGTCTTTGGACTGTGGGGAGTTATGAAACTGGAGTACTCTGAGGAAACCCACTCTAACATTTGGACAACATGCAAACTCCACCAAAAAAAACAAAAACAAGAAAAGCTCAGACTCAAACCAGGAACTTTCTTGCTTTGAGGCAACAGGGCGACCCATTAAGCCACCATAAAAATAAGCTAAAATAAATGCAATGCACAGCAATTGCATAAATATTTTTTCGAGGTTAAAGCTTTAAATATCAAATTATGAACATGGAAAACGAATGCAAATTTAATGAAAAATGTTTAACCATCATGAGTTTAAAGTTGTTCAAATTCTGCATTTTATTTACACAGACCATAGAGCAGGCAAACAGCAGCTTTAACTCAGCTGTAAAGACATTAAAATGTACCATTACATCAGATTTCCCATTAGAAGTTACTATAAACTCAATTATTCTAAGGTAGATGTACTCATTCATTATAATCCATATTACATCATAAAGTAGATATTACAAAAAAAGATATGAATAAAAAAATCTGTGCAAAAAAACTTAAAAGTAAATCCTACAAGGCAGCATATTTCCTTGAATGCGATTGGGCACATCTCGTAAACTGACGTTATATCACAAGCTAATTATCATTTTGGCTCACAACAAACAACCAAGTGCTAGCAGTGCGATGTGGCCCAGCTGTGCATCGACAAGAAGGGTGTAGCGTTTACAGGCAGGATATGAATATGTAACACTCCATATCTGAAGGCTCTTTATGTGACCTTAATTCAAGGCCATTGCACACACTGCTGCTCTGTGATTACCGCATATGTTATTGTTTATGCATTAGCTATACAGTCACACCCTTCAAAAGAATTCTTTCATTCACTTTCAAATAAAATTTACTTAATGAACATAAGCAACATGCAACTTAAAATTATGTGATTACTTCAAATGGATTCTCCTCAAAATGTCTTTCCTGTCTGCTAAGAGTGTGAAAGGTAAGTAATCTGTGACAGCCAATCAGAACTCACGAACACACCTTCACAAAATACTCTATAAATGTAACTTATATGTAATTCTTGTAATTTTTAAAAGAGATTTTTACTTGTACTATGGAAAAAAAATAACTCTGTAAAATTAAAAAAAAGTTAGGGTAAAATTAAAGGTATGAAAATTAAACCTAATTATATCCCTGAGGTGGTAAATAAGACCTTCCATTGACCTTGGCCATCTTTGGAATCATCCGTCCAAAGACAGTATGGAGGATCAGAGGTTATTCTTGGACAGGTGCCACATTTGGGATTTTAACATGATGTGGGAAAAAGTTTTGTTTTTTACTTTCGGTAAAATGAAGATCAGAAATTGTCAGAGGCAGCCAATTAAAAACAAGCATTCACTCAATCAATCATACATGCCATCAATCTGTCTCTCTGACTAAATCTATCTACTGTTTAAGCCTCCGTGCACATCTAATCCGGTTCCATGCATCTAAAAATATCCTTTTTGATTGAATAGACAATGACTAATGACTATCTTAGAAGAGGAAGCCACAAATAATGATAAAACTTTTGTCCAACGTGTACCCATAATTTTACATTTAGGTCAAACTATTCATTTAATTTGTGATTAAACTGCTGCATAACAACACAAAACAAATTCTTCAAATTATATCCACTTGTAAATGAAGAGGCGAATGAGCTCTGGAACGAATCAATAAATCTAAATCAGCAATTAGTGAAAAAGTCATTAAGGCAGTTTTATTTACAGGCTGTGAGTCCTGAAACGCAACAGCCGCAAACTTCTAATACGTGTAACGACAAAATTACACCTGTGATAATGAGAAAAGGCTCAAAATTTCATGCTCGGCGCACACTTTTATCTGCCAGAAAATAAAGAGTATTTGTGCTCAGTATTGAACCGGGGGGGCGGTCTGCGCGGTCCTGCTCCAGTGCGCTTGGATGATAAGAACAGAATCAGACCCGGAGAACATCGGACCCGCCTGTGGATTGATCGAACTGGAGACACTGTGATGATCTACAGCCTCATTAAGCTCACAGACATACATACACATGTTGGCATATGTGGTTTATGAGGACTCTCCATAGACATGGAGATGGTTTTTATACTGTACAAACTGTATATTCTACTGTATATTCTATATCCCCTCACAGAAAATAGCATTTTTTTAAATAACCAAAAATCACCATTTAGTATGTTTTAAGCAATTTAGTTTATGAGGACAGACAGTGCCCCCATAAACTGTTTATATTGTTATACATGTTATATGTCATTACACACGTCTGTGACCTTGTAAACCACATATATTCAAACCCACACATACACAGTAACAGATAAACGCACTCTCTTACAGTGTTTGTCTGTTTTACTCACACAAATCTCAAATCTACTCACACAATATCACAAAGCTGTCAGAGATGATGTTGACATCTGCTCCTTGTGTAAATCCACATTCTTGTTTGTCTTTTTAGACTAAAAAGGAGAAACTGTCTTTCTGTTGTGGCGTTTAGAGGATTTTTTGAGTACTTTAAGGTTGACAGGCTCATAGCAGGCTGACAGAGTCTTAATATAAAGTATTACAAACATGACACAGAGTTCAGCCACTGCGACAAGACCAAAACAAGTGTGACAACATGTTTTATTCCTGGGTTTCTCTAACATGCTAATAATTAATTTTCTATATTGTACATATATTAAATGCATTTTTTTTATTAAAATGGCCCTGGTCATCAGCATGTTATTATTATTAAAAATATTGTAATACTGTTCTCTGACGCTAAAACAACACACCTTTACAGCCTGTAAATCAGTGTTTATAATACAATACCGTTATGAAACAAGTGTTTTATATGTTGCTTTACCCAGTGGGCCACATGGGTTACATTAACCAATCATATCACTGCACACATTTCATAATCCAATCAAATTTCTGTGGATAAAGTCCCGCCCTACATTATTCACTGCATTGTTACGTGCTTTGTGAATGTTTCACGCTGGATATCTGTCACTTGACCTGACAAAACATGTTAGGAGTTCTGTGCACAAGTCTCTCTCCTAGTACTTCAAACCTACTCAAATCACAATGTGTTATTCTCCACCTGACCCCCCACCTGCTTCTGCTGGACAGTAAAGATGTGTGGGAGGCATTTGAAGCCCTTCTCTGCTCAAGTGGAAAGTGGGGCCAAAGGGCAATTTCTCAAAGGTGACATGAACTGAAGCTAGTAAAAGCTCCTCACTTTACCAACTCACCTTTGGACCTCTATTTAGAGTCTCTCTCTCTCTCTCTCTCTCTCTCTCTCTCTCTCTCTCACAACAGTATTCGAATACAAAAAAGAGGAGATACAATCACTGAGATAGAAATCTTTGCATGACCCATAAAGTGGTTATAAAGTGATAGTTCACCCAAAAATAAAAGTTCTGTCATCGGTTAATCACCACCATGCTGTTTCTAACCTGTATCATTTCTTTTCTTCTACAGAGGACACACAAATGGTTCAATTTTGAAGAATGTCTTGGCAACTCATTCATATAGGTTAAGTAAATGGGGCTGGGGCTTTCAAGCTCCTAAACTATAACAATAATAACTGTCCTAAAAGTATAATAAAAAAGGAACAGATGATGTTTATACTATATATGTGTTCCCCGAAGCCATATAATAGCTTTGTGTAAAAATTATTCACTATATATATACATACATACATACATACTGTATATATACTGTATATACACACACACACTTCCAGTATATGCCCTGATAGACATAAGAAAGTCACCATAAGAGAGAATATATTGTGTATAATTTTTCAATGTTAAATTTATTTTTCCTCTGCAATTCCTGATGAGTGTAGACATCATGACTCTGGAGAGGAAGCCACTGCTGATCAAAAGTCACCATATTTATGCATATTGTGTTTTTAGATACATTTTAAAAATATGTTGTAAAATGTTTCTTTACAGACTACAGACTACAGAATTTCAGCTATCATGAATAAATACACAAGTACATATGTCTAGACTTTCCTAAAAAGACTTTCCAGCATACCAGGAAACTGACATGTGGATATCTTGTCTTCAGATCATTCCTCTGTCACTCCTGGAATATTCACCACTCTTACTCCCAGCAAAAAAACATCAAAATGCATATTTAAAGTTGCACTGACCCATATAAAAACCTTCCCAGTAAAACTTCAGCATGTTTAACTCAAGAACAGCCTTCTGATAATACAAAGTTATATGCAGAGAATCTTTTGGAACACACAAAAAATTGTTGACACTGATTGTGTCATAGATTTTTATTTTTTAAAACGTTGCCAATTTGCTATCACTTAACATGTTGAGAATCATGAGAAAGATATTACAGGTCAAATATTTACTTTAAAATTGGTTAATTTGATATGAAACAGCCAGTAATAGTGTCAACAGCCAGTGTTCATGCTGTGTGACTTTGGCATGCTGGGAGATGCAAATTGTTAATATTTTTCTGCCAAACACGTTGCTATGATACATTTCAGAGATGTTGCTTATATACAGTTTTAACCCATAATTAATTGCTTTAAACAGTGTTTCGATACAGTAGTTGTAATTCAATTTCAATACATTAGCATTAGCATGTATGTAAAGGTGTTTGTGCTAAGTGAAAACTGTAAGCTTTAACTCAAATTAAATTCCTGAAAAAAGTTCCTGAAAAATGTCATTTATTTCCTCAGGGCAGCCTTGAAGAGGTAAAGCCCACGCCTGCTACAAATTAAACATAGCTGGTTGTGAGAAATTTTACATGTTTCAGTTAATTGGTTATTTTCATTAACATCAACTCGTCACGTGAATGCTGTAATTAGTTCTCTATGAAAGGGGTCGTTGCTACAGTACATCAATTAACCTTCCCTATCATCCCTCAGAACAGATAACTCACATTTATTTCACCAGCTGAATAGGCCGTACTGCACCATTAATCTGCATTTGTTAGCACAGAAATCTGCCATTGTGCACATCTGCCAAACACGTCTGATGTCATATCAATCCCGTCAGAGCCGGCGAATCGGCTCGCGAGGAAGCGAGACACCCTGCGGCGTACGTCCTTCTGTGAAGTCCAACAGGGAGGAGGTGAGGTGAGCGGGGCTGTACATGGAGAATCCATACAGAGCTCAAGCTGCTCGGACGAGATAGAAAGGCTGAGACAGATAGAGGGCGAGCGAGCAATCAGATGCTGTGGAGAGAGACCCACTTTTGCGCCGCATGTCCAATTGCAGCTGAGTGCTGTCAACTCCGCTATTCAGAGCGAGCAGAAGCCATTCTCTCCCAAACACACATTACTGTCTCAATTCACATCAAAGAACAGAGCTCATCGGGAGGGAAATGTGTGATGACAGATGACAACTTTACAATGGGCTGCGCTATTAGCATGGCCTACTCAGGACGGCCGGCATGCAATTTCGCATCGCGCATTTGTATGGGAAAGTGCAGTGTTTGTAAGCTTGCCAGAAAAGCAGCACGCCTGAGAAATGCGTTTTTTTTGCTCTGAGCTTTAGAAAAGAAATAAACCAGGTTTTGTGTAGACCCAGCGAGGGTACAAAGAAGCTGCTAAGCTTTGCTTCCATGCAAAATCTCATGTCCTCATCTCATCTCAAACCACCAGTGTTTGCAAACTGCTTTAGCTTATTCTGTTCAACCACAAAATAAGACTCTATTATCCCTGCACAATATCATT
>JAZGTK010002554.1:11780-31285 GCA_036877625.1 Ambastaia sidthimunki | reverse complement strand
AGCCTTCCTTTGGACCATGAATCCCGACCATTCTTCGACTTGGAGGTTCAAGGGCGCAGTGGCACCCCTCCAGCCTTTGGAGAGGCTCGTGTTCGAATCACTATTGCAGATGTCAATGATAATGCCCCCGTATTTTTCCCATCATCCTCTGAGTCTCTACTGCTACCAGAAGCCACCAAGATGGGCACTGTGGTGTATCGTGTGCAGGCAGAGGACCGCGACTCAGGACCTAACGGACAGCTCAGCTTTGACCTGATGTCAGCTGGAGGGCAGCGTACATTTGGTGTCGAACGCAGCAGTGGGGAAATCCGTCTAATTGGGAGTCTGTCATATGACAACGTACCCCGTTATGACCTTCAGGTGATCGCAAAAGACAGCGGGGCCCCTCAACTTAGTGCTACTTTCACCCTTGTGGTCCACATCCAGGCGGAGAATGGCCAGGGCCCTGTGTTTGACACAATGACCTACCGTGTGGAGCTTAAGGAAAACACACCGCTCAACACTTGTTTCCTACAGGTTCGTGCACTCAATAGGGTCCCTGCTGGAAACGGAGGCTCTTCCAAAGGTTCCACACCATCAGCCCCTCTGGCATACCGACTTCGGCCGGATGGAGATGCTGCTGGCTTTGGAATCGCCCAAGACAGCGGGTGGCTGTTTGTTAAGAGTGCTTTGGATCGAGAAGCCAAAGACATCTACCTGCTAACAGTGCTTGCTACATCAGGAAGTGGGCAGATGAGTAAAACAGGAAGCGCCACCGTCAGAGTTTCAGTGACAGATGAGAACGATAACTCACCTCGTTTCTCTCAGGAGAGGGTGTTCTTGGCGGTGAGAGAGAACTTGCCTGCTGGAACGGGTTTCGGAAGAGTGTCGGCTACTGACCGTGATGCCGGTCTTAATAGCCGCCTGACATACAGACTTCTTCACACGGACCGTCATTTCCAGATTAATTCTCAGACTGGTGAGATGTCATACAACCCACATGTCACTCAACAAATACAAACATTCTATGAGTCTAACTGCAGTTAGGAAACCTTTCCATGTAATTAATGTACAAGCAAACAAGTGCATTAATGTTTTAAGACTTGAGTTTTGAACAAAATTGAGTTAACCCTATTAGACAACGAAAATACATGATGCAAACTTGCCAACAAACAATGATTAATGTAGTCCCAACACAAATTAGGCATTGCATTAAGACAACTTGTACATTAAAATTAATTGCACATAATGAAATAAATTGCTATAGAATGTTTAAGAATCATTTTGGATTATCTCATTTTAATTAACATAATTTAACAAGCGGCAAAAATCTATTTGAGTAATTAATTTAAAAGAATGCCACTACAGTATCTATTTAATCCATTTGATACAGTCAGTTGCCTGTCAGTGCATTTAGTATTTGCTGGGTGATTTACAGCCAGGTTTGTGATTATAAACTTACCTGCCTTTACCATCCAGGGTTTTGTTTCTCTGCTAACTATAATGCAACTGTAACTCCTGTCTATTGCACTTTCTGTGTTTGTAGGTGAGATCAGCACCGGAACACCTCTGGATCGTGAGCACCAGTCCAGTTATCAGCTCATCGTGGTGGTTCAGGACGGCGGCACACCCCCGCGCAGTGCCACGGGAACAGCCCACATCACGGTTCTGGATGAGAACGACAACGCCCCAGCGTTTAGCCACACACAACCTGGCAGAGAGATCCTTATTCAGGCAAGAAACAGACCAGCACACGCTGCTTTCATAACTTTAAATCAGCACATCAAAATATTTGTGCTAGTAGCATGTATGGTATGTTTATGAAAGCTTGGTTTACACATAAAAATGTCATTAGGTCGCTACATTATATCTTTTAGAAGTTGTTTATGTGCCCTTGGATTGATACCCACTCTTGATGTTCTGTTTGTATCAGTGTTTGAAACAGGCTTGATGTTTTGCAGGTTCAGGAAGGTCTTCCAGCAGGATCTGTAATAGGAACTTTGCATGCCAAGGACCCAGATGAAGGAGAGAACGGCACTATTTTCTACTCATTGTCAGGTACACAAGAGTCGAGTAGATTATGTCCTATTTGTTGGGTCATTTTATTGCCAGATGAGGTTAATGCCACCTAAATGTTACAAGTAAGATAGCCTTACATTTATCACTGTGTTTGGTGTGATGTATTGTTCGGATAATTATGCTTCCATATTTGTCTTTATTTATGCTTTCATTTGTCCTTGCTCTTTCAGGCTCCAGAGCAGAACGTTTCTCCTTGAACCCGAACACTGGAGAGCTGCGCTCCTCCTCCCCCCTGAGACGAGCGGAAAAGGCAGAATACAGCTTCACCGTCACAGCCTCGGACCGTGGAGCACCGTCTCAGAGCTCGTCTGCCTCCCTGCTTATACAGGTGAACTTATCCAGACACATTTCAGAAACATCACTTTCGTTTTCAGGAAGAAAGACAGCTTGTCAGAGCTGTGGTTTAGTGGTCAACACTCATGTTCCAGACATGTTTTGGTGCTCATTTGATGTCCACCAGACAAAAATCTTCCTATTATCTTATCGATTTAAAGAGAAGAAAAATGGCGTCTTTCCTTCATCATATATGTACAATATGAACAATAAAATGAGATATTGACACTTACTTTAGCAAGCGCCACTAGATTGAAAGTTATCCTTGAGAAATCTTTCTTGTCTTTAGGGAAATCTGCAGTGTTCATTTTATTGTGGCTCAGCTGCAGTCATGAAGTCCTGCAATGTGAGCATATTTTAATCATACAGACACAGTGAGATCCAAAATGAACAGTCCCCTGCCAAACGACCATCACGCTCGCAGTCCCTCGAGCTGTTGTATCAGTGTTCAAGCAGGGAAATGAGTTGTGACCCGGAGGCCAGTTCATGTCTACGCATACAACACCTCCAAACTCCCAGGATTGCTTCCTGCGTTCTGTAACTCAAACCCGTGTGTTAATCCCAGCACTCGGCATGGTATGGCACGAATCAGACATGTCACATAATATTTTTGACAACAGGTTAATTTTCTTCCTATGCAGTATCCAGATTTCTAGATTCCAAAAAGTTTGCGCCCTACTGAAGGATTCTTGGCAAAGGGTACCTTCTTGTTTTAATAGTGAAATATCTTCAGTACTTTCACAGATGTGATTTCAAAAAGGGAACTGGATGCTAATTGTAGAGCATGCAGTTGCCTACAGTTTTTTGCTCTTTATGTAGGGGAAATATGAGAGAGAGAGAGAGAGAGAGAGAGAGAAAGAGATTGAGAGAGAGAGCAGGAGAATGCACCTTTGAATCAAGTGTTCCCAGATGGTTCTGATGAGGCCCAGCTGTGGTTCCCCATGATCAAAAGGAACACTACAAGCCTCAGTCCCCCAGCACAGTAGCACTAAGTGATACTCTCGCATCAGAGAATCTCACACTATAACAATATCAATATTTCACATACCGTCAGTAATACCAGCTTTGAAAGTCCGTGTCTCACACTTGAAAGCGAGCCAGGAAATGGATCAACGGTGATCCTTCTGTTGTTTTTATTTCCACTGTCCAGCATGCGTGTACTGCTTTGTTTTTCATGGGGATATTACTATGAAAAGCTTCACCTGTTATCAGTGCAGAACCACTTTAGAACTCAAACTGCTTTGTGGTTTGTTGAGCCAGTGTTGTTATTGGATTTTATGAGCTTTACTCTATATTTACACTTGTTTCCTATGTGTCTCTATTTAAATACTGTTGGGAAGCTTCTTGGATCAAGAGGTTGAACGTAAAATATGAAAGTTCAACATTTAATTGAATAATTTTGAATGTTGTAGTATTGCCAGTAATGTTTTATTTATTTATTAAAACAAAATAATAATTTTTATTCCCAATCTGCAGGTTATTGGCTCCACAAGAACCCCTCCAAAACCCAACTCCCTATCCATGACCCTCAACTCAGTGGAGGGAGCCAACCCAGGCTCTGTTATTGGTTCAGTTAGGTCACATGACCATCGTGAAGTACCAATCAATGGTCAGGTGACCTATCTGGTAGTGGGAGGCACAGACCATGATGGTACCTTTATGGTTGACCGTCTCACAGGTGATGTATACTTGGCCAGACAGCTGGACTATGAAAAGGGGGCACGGTATACGCTACAGATTGAGGTGGATGACTTCTCGAAGGTCTATCCCAGCAGTCACATGGTTCATTTGGAAATCAATGTGCAGGATAGCAATGACCATGCTCCACAGTTTCCAGAAGATCCGGTCACCATCGTCATTCCTGAGAACATACAAGCAGGTTCCTCTATTTACACCTTCCAGGCTACTGATAAAGATGGCAGTGGCCCCAACAGTGAGATACGGTATTCCATCCAACAGCGTTGGCCTGATCACCCAGATCTCTTCAGTCTTGACCCTGTTACAGGAGTCCTGAAGCTAAACCAAGAGTTAGACCATGAAGAGACCTCCAGCCTCTATCTGGTGGTGCATGCCACAGATTCAGCCGTAGACCCGACTCAAAGGCTCTGGGGATCCGTGACGGCACGAGTGTTTGTTACTGATGAGAATGACAACGCCCCGATCTTTAGCTCCCCCACAGCTGTTAGTGTGATGGAGGACCAGCCTGTGGGCTTTGTGCTGCTTTACGTCATGGCCCGGGATGCAGACCAGGGTGAGAATGGACGAGTGTCCTACAGGATACAGTCAGGCAACACAGCAGGAAGGTTCAGCCTCAGCCCCAACAGTGGTAAGAATAATTGTTGCACTCTGTATGAAACACTTCTCACACCACAGTGCTTTATGGGCCATTCCCTCAAAGCCCAAATTAATTTAGCAGGAATGGATCATTCTCTTAAAGTGTTTATTCATGTGAGTGCCATTTTATTCTGGCCCTGTAAACCGCACCCCTTTGATTTGAAGCTGGAAATATGCATTAGCGTGAAATTTCTCCATTATCCAAGAATATGACCATGTTTGGCTCACGCAAAATGAGATTAAAAGACAAAGACTAATTGACCTAACAGATGTAGATGTTTTTCCTTCCAGTGTTGTCAGATGGTTTATGTATGCAAGTTAGTATTTAAATTCTGTTTTAAATCAGGCATACACCGTAAAAATAAAAAGATACTTGAGGATAAAATTGGGGTTCCAACACTAGTGGAACCCTTTGGAGAACCTTTAAGGCCCTCTTTTAAAAAATAATAGTGGTTCTTTTAGTAACTCTGTCACTTAAACATATCAATTTGATGATTCTTGATAACACAATACGATATCTGAGGCGCATTCATAAAGTTATACAGCGATACATGCAGATCTATACTATAACTATGCGCATATATACCACGGTAAATTAGCCATAGAAACTATTTTGACTGAAAGGGCAAAGTAACGTCACAGCGAACAGCAATGAGTTGACATTAGCCAGACACTGGAAAGCAAGTCTTAACAATGCTTTTACTGGTCGAGTAGGAGGTCTAAAGATGGATGGTAAGCATAAAACCAGAGCTACCGTATTCAGAAACAGAAGCTAGCTTGAACTTCTCGATGATGTGTTTAAAATTATCATGTGGTAGGTGGACTATAAATAAAAAAGAGGCCGCACACACAGTTTGGACTTCTCACAAACACACGCAGTCAGTCTACCATATCAACCACAGAGGTGTGTTTATCCTGACTGACCCTCAGTCTGGCTTTGTTGATGACAGCAGAGGTATAGCTGGAAACTTTACATATAGATCAACAGTATTCTACCCTAATCTTCATAGCATCCATTCAGCTTCATTCTCAGGCTCCTCATACAGTAGAGAGAATAGCTGAGCTAAGCTGAGGAGAAAAACAGAAGGAATAAAGCAAACATAAATTATGGCATGAGTTTTGGATAATGTGTTTGAATTTTATGTTGCGTAAGCTAAATCTTTAAATTTGGAATTTCAGTTACTGTGGATATGAACAGGGGACCAACAAAATGAATTAGCCATTAAAGTACTGTATGATTAAACCATACACTTACAAAACAAGTTCCAAAGTACATGTATTATATATAATACTACAATATTGTATAATATTGTGTACATACTATGTATGTATTTGGACCATGTTACATATCAGAGTGTCATGATATTACCATCTAAACCTATAACCTGGTACCATGGTATTACCACAATACAGTTTTGTAAGGGTCCAGAGTAAATTTTTATTGCAAATAGGTTACACAGATGTTACTTTTAAATGTCATTGTGAGAAATAAAAATAAACACAATTGCTGGCATACAGTAATAGTATAAAGCTATAATATTAATGTGGCCAGTGCAGCTTAGATAAATTGGTCTTAGGAGATTTTGATGCTGAACTGAAATGTCTTAACTTTGGATTGCAGACTGGCAAATTCCAGCACAGTTTGAGATCTCTTCTGAAATTTAAACGAGAAAATAAGGGAATTACTTAGGGAAGTCTCAAGAGGATTATCAGAGAAGAAGGAGACAAAATTTTATATTATTGCTCTCTAGAAGAAACATTTAAGACTTCAAAGAGATCTCCTGCCCTCAATAAACCTAATTTACCAGGCATGTTTAAATGGAGCTTATGGACAGTGTCTGGAAGTACACAGTAAATATTAAATTATACAAATATACACAGTATCTTAGCACAGCTGTTTGAATCCAACCACACATCTCCAGCCATGGAGCAAATGAGCACAAGATCATGCTGAGAACTTCTGATGTAGCAGATGTTTTGTCTTCTCCTGTGTTTCAGGCTCCCTTTCCATCCTGAAACCTCTGGATCGTGAGGAGCAGGAGAGCTACAATCTCACCATTGTTGCAGAGGACCATGGGATACCCCAACATTCCACCACTCAGGTGCTGTTCATCCAGGTGATTGATGTAAATGATGAGGCCCCATGGTTTGAAAGCAGTGAGTTTGAAGCCCAAATCAGAGAGAACCAGCCAGCAGGAACCTCCATACTTACGGTTTTGGCCTCAGATCGTGATCACGGTAAGTGACGTTTGATTACTTTGTGTTAAATTGTTTCGTGTGTTTACGGCTTAAAAGAATCAGATAAATTTCAGGGGATTCCAAACATTTAAACAATCACGACCCTTCTTAAAACTTAAAACTGCCATCTGGCTAATACAGTTATGTTGTGGTGAGAGTAACTTTTTTTAACACTTCCTGTGGAGGGACGGATATGAGACTCATTCCTGGCCTCTTGGGCCGAGTGAGAGAGTTTGAAAGAGATATTAATTGAGGTAGCAGGTGCTCATGCCAGAGCTCTGGCTTTGCACGCAATCTGGCACATGTGTGTCTTTGGTCCACACGTCTTTAGACCGTGACTCAGCTGCTAAATCAGCAAAATGAACTACTAATAAAACTGGTTTTAAATCCAAGATGAAAGGGTTTGAACCTGAACATTTAATATGCTTCTGTTTTAATTCAAATCAGGTTGTTTCAGTTCCCGTACACATTTTCTGAATCAGAAAGAAAGAGGCTTTGTCACAGTCTATGTTCAGACTTTGTATTAGCATACTAACATGTTACACTTTACACACTGCTTTGCTTTTTATAGTATGTATACCAGTGGTCTCCAACACCTGGTAGCCCACATGAAGTCTGTGAGTTGCCCACCAAACTTAGTTTTAATGTTAATATTATTAAAGTTAATAATAGGTCGGTCCATAAAATGTGTTACCATTTCATGTAACATCAAACCACTAAATTAAATAATTTACTCATTTAAAATATTTAAAAGTTTACATACATTAAAGCATAAATAGGGTAAGTATGCCCACCAGGTAGGCCACTAGATCAGCTAGCCCTCAAAATTGTTGGAGACATCTGATGCATTCAGTTGACAGAATACTATATCCCACAATGCAGTTCACCAGAAATAAATTAAACAAAAATATTAAATCCAATTATGAAAAAATGGTAGGTACTGTAGTATACAGTGTAAACTGTGCAGTAGTAAGCCAGTATTAATTCTGAACACATCTGTTGGGTCTGTGTTCTCTTTATTTTGGCTGTTTTGCAGGCACTAATGGCTTGGTGACTTACGGTGGAGTGACCGAGGATGGATTCACAATTAATCCAGAGACAGGTGTAATATCTGTCACTCGGGTTCTAGATAGGGAACTTAAGGACCACTACACAATAACAGGTACTTAATCACAGCCAGTTTGTACATTGCAGTGATCTGTGTTATAACAGTTAATCGAAACTGATACTGCATTGAATAATCTTCCTCATGTCATAGTGTATGCAAAGGATGCTGGGATACCTCCTAACTTTGCCAAGGCTAAAGTGCACATCACAGTGCAGGATGAGAATGATAACGCTCCTGCTTTCGGACAGCAGCACTACAGTCTGGAGGTGCCTGAGAACCTGGAGCCTGTGGAGCTATTTGCCCTTAAAGCCACTGACCAGGACACTGGAGAGAGTGGCAGACTGGAGTATAAAATCACTGGTGCGACTAGTTGTCTTTTTAACTATGTAAACTAACTAATGCCAACAGAGTAAAATAGTCACACCATTTTGACATATGACAAAATGTAAAAAAAAGACAATATTTTTAACAGAAATTACCGATTTTGTGGCATATCCTATCCATCACAACCAACAATTTAACCAACAATTTTGCCACATTATAGCACAAGTTAGTGTACGTGGTTACCAAGTAAAGTATCAGTGAAGATCTTGATTAAAAATATGTGACGTGATACTGTACGTGAAAAAAAAGTAAAATCAAGGTCACAAGGTCACATCACAAAAATCCAAAAAAATGCGTAAAATTGTATTTAGGATACATAAAGTTTAAGCATACATAGATAGAAGAAACACTCATACATTTTAAGTTTCTTTAAAAGTTAAATCTGTTGTAAATTATGAAAGTTATCTTTTCTGGCCTGATGATTTAATTTGTGTCTTACTAGAAACTAAAAACTTCCCACTTTGCTTCATTATTACCAAATGTAATGTCTATGTGCTGTTCTATAGCTGGAGACCCAGATGGCAACTTCCAACTTGACAGTTCCTCTGGAACCCTGTCTACCTCCAGACCTCTGGACAGAGAGCGGAAGGGCAGTTATATCCTTGAGGTAGTGGCCCGGGATCATGGTAGCCCCTCTCTGAGCAGCACAGCCACTGTGGAGATCTCTGTCCTTGATGTAAACGACAACAGTCCCAAGTTCAGCAGCAGTAGCTACACCATCGATGTCTCTGAGGATGCTGCGGTAGGTTCTGTGGTGCTGGATGTGACTGCTACAGATGTGGATGAGGGTGAGAACGGTCAGATCTTGTACTTCCTAAGCCAAGAAGCCAAAGGTGCATTCACAGTAGACCCAGACAATGGACGAATCACTACCACAACACCTCTGGACAGGGAGAAGAGAGCTTCTTACACCTTCAACGTTTATGCTATTGACCTTTCGCCTGCCGCCCCCCGCAACGCCACAGCCCAGGTGACTGCTACCATCCTGGACATCAATGATAACGCACCGTTCTTCATTCAGGATCCACTTGTCATTAACGTGTCCAGCGGAAGTGTCTCCACAAATCAGGTGGTGGCCACCATGAGAGCAGAAGATAAGGACTTTGGAGCCAATGGGTCAGTGTTCTACCGCTTTGCTATGCCGGTCCAAGGATTTGCTATTAACTCGTTAACAGGGGAGATCCAGACTACAGAAAAGCTGCAGACTCTGACACAAACCCAGCGTACCCTCATAGTGGAAGCTATGGACCAGGGCAGCCCTCCCCAGTCTTCTTTAGGGGTGGTGATTATCTATGTGAAGGAGCAGGACTACAAGGGGATTCGATTTTCTCGAACCGCCAGAGACGTTAGTATTCAGGAGAATGCTGCTAAAGGTATATGAGAAACTTGCGTAGTTATAAAAGAAAAGTTGACAATAATAGCTGGTGTTTAAGTACGTTTTTATTTTGTCATAAAAAGCTGCAAATTGCACCTCGTACTCCATTTAATGGCAATAAAAGGAATTATACTATTATCATATTATACTGTATCATACACTGTATACTAAAATAAACAAAATCCAAATTGATCCTGTTTACTACGCAGCATGTTTATAGTTATTGTGTGCAATTAATCCTTGTTGCTGTAAAATGTTTTTTCCTTTGTAGTCTTTAATTGAAATGTAATAACTTAATAACTTAATCTCTAACAAAAACCTGCCTTTTCAAATGTCTTGCAAAAGTATTCAGATCCTTAATCATAATTTACATTTTTCTGGATTATAACCCCTACAGTGACAGTTAGTCCATTGTGTTATCTTTATTTCAAAGTATTAAAATGAAACAGTTTGTTAAGGGTATGAATACTTTTGCGGACCATTGTTTGTTAAATACAGCAGCGTTTGGTTTCAACCTTCACTCACAGACACAGTTTAGTAAAGCACTTCAGTTTGCACTGAAGGTCAATTCATCAACTTGAGTGAGTGTGACAACGGAGCACTAAGGATTTTTGTGTATTTTTCTGAACAGGAACAGCTGTTGCTCAGGCGCAGGCCCAGCATCCCGACGGCAGTGGAGACGGCATCACCTACAGCATCTTCAGTGGAAACAGATACCAGTCCTTCAGAATCAGCTCCAGTACAGGTCAGATGGCAAATCAGTTCACATGCGAAAAGTTGCTGATCGGTTGCAGTACCAGGCGGCTGACCTACTTCACTGCATCTTTGGTGCTTTCACACTGTAGGTGAGATCTGGGTGCAGAGCTCCAACGGACTGGATTTTGAGGACTCTCAGAGACTCCGCCTGGTGGTGAAAGCCGAAACTACATCCTCGAGCTCCTTCATGGCTGTGAACTTGATTCTTCAGGATGTCAATGACAACTTACCGCGATTCCAGCTGCAGAACTATGTGGCATATATGCATGAAGCGCAAGGCTATGACTTCCCTATCATTCAGGCAAGTGTTCTTTTAATTCTGGTGCATTTGAAAGGTCAAAGGTCATGGAAAAATTAACACCAATATTTTGCAACAAGCCTTTTTTATCATAGACATGAACCTATATGTGTTCAATCTTCAATCGTATGTTTACTATATACTATATAAGTTGTCTGTATACATCAGGTTGTGGCAGAGGACGTTGACCAGGGTCAGAATGGTCAGGTGACCTACAGCATTGAGTCTTCGAGTCAAAGTGGCCTTTTTAAGATTGACCCCGTGACCGGCAGCATCACTACAGCAGCCATCATGGACAGAGAAATCTGGACACAAGCAAAGTAAGTATCTGTGTTGTGTCTCTTTGGCCGGTGATGTCATTGCACTACAGGTCTTTTGTTTCCTCTGTTCTGTGGAATGTAGCTGTTCTCTCCAGGCTGTGTGTGTGTGCTGTGTTCAGGCCCCTGTGTGCTTTGTTTCTAAAAAGGTTACCCTGACCTCTATCATGCCGTGTGCTTTTAATTTGCCACATTTTTGGTTCTGTTAGTGTTTTTGGGTTGTTGTACAAGTTTTCCCCATTCAAAATAGAAGCTTTTGTTTTCTCTTCATCTCAAATACGGTTAAAGAAATTGTTCACCCTAACACACAAAAGAAATTATGTTGATCTTTTTGTTGCTCCAGCCCTTCACTGTTTTCTTTGTTGTGTGAAACCCAAAAAGAGATGTTGAGCCAAATACAACAGGAAAGATCCAGAAAATACAACATGATTTTAAAATATGTTTTTTTTTTTTCATTAAAACTCAAAACATTGGGGGCAGTTGTGTTCTACTGGTTAATGAATCGGACTTGTAATCAGTAGGTTGCTGGTTCGATTCCAGTACCAGCAGGTAACAACTGAAGTGCCCTTGAGCAAGGCACCTAACCCCCGATTGCTCCCCGGGCGCTGCAGTGAGAGCTGCCCACTGCTCTGGGTGTGTGTGTGTTCATGACTTGCAGTGTGTGTTCACTCCTCACTGGTGATGGGTTAAATGCAGAGGTCACATGTCGGTTATGGGTTACCATATCTGACAAAAACATGTCACTTTCACTTTTACATGTTGTAAGAAAATGTTGAATTCCTTTCATCTTAATGTTTTTTCTCATGTGTATCAGGCTGGTGATAAAGGCAACAGATCGTGGAAGCCCCAAGTTGATGGGCACTGCCACCATCACAGTGATCATTGTCGACCTCAACGACAACAGTCCCACCATCCCAATACCACAGGAAGTCAGAGTGCCAGAAAGTGAGTGAACTTTGACATTTGACCCCGCACGCTTCCTCCTTTTTTATCCCAACTGTATGTATTAGAAATAAAATGCATGGCCTTGGTGTTGCTAGCCCCATGCTAAACCAGTTGAGCTACAGGAACAGCTGAATTGCTGTCAATCACTTTTATTGCTGTACTTGCTGTTCACTTGTACACATCCTAAGTGATGTGTTTCTCTTTTCCCGTTTTCAGACTCTCTTATCGGCACTGAAATCTCACTGGTTACTGGAAATGACGTGGATTCTGGCCCAGTGTTGTCTTATTCACTGCAGCTGGATGCCTCATCGCAGGGAAAATTCAGTATCCACCGCTACAATGGCCGTGTGTCTCTGATAGCACCACTAGACTTTGAGGAGAGAACATGGTATACGCTGACTGTTCGAGCTTCAGATTCAAAGCATCAGACCGAAGCCAATTTAACAGTGCTGGTGGGGGATATCAATGATAATGCACCTACTTTTGCTCAAGATCTGTACCAGGTGACTTAAACTTCTCTACCTTTCTAACTGTTTTAGCTGTGTAAACATTCTTACTAGGAGGCACATGAATGAGTGATACCACCTCTCTCTTATTTTAAGGGGATGGATGAAAGTTTATTGGCTGTATTCTGCTTTCAAATTGCATTAACTTGTGATCATTTGTTAGCATGAGGTTAAGAATTTTACTACCATGAATTAGGATAGGTTAAATTACCCTTGGCTTGCATGTGAATAATAAATGGCTTAAACATTATTTTTTCCTATTATTAATGTTTATGCCCTCATTCACAGCAGTGAAAAGTATACATTATTTTAAATGTATTAATTTTGCAGACATGTGAATGCAAAACAATTATGCCATATTGCAGATTGTTCTTGCTTTGGTTTTCCAGGTCACACTTCCAGAACATTCTCCACCAGGCAGTCCTGTTATCACAGTGACAGCCACTGATCTAGATTCAGGAGAGAATGGAAAGGTCACTTATCGAATGGTGTCATCAACAAGAGAAGGGTTTTACATTGATCCTCAAAATGGTATGCGGCTGATATTCATACTAAACATTTACATATGATTTTAGCATTTAGATTGTAGGTAAAATGGCATTGTAGTTAAAGCACTTTCTGTGTTGTTACAGGTACACTTTTCATCAGACATAAAGCAGAGTTTGACCCTGAGCAACTCTCTGTGAGTGTAGTCATTGAAGCTTGTGATGGAGGGACTCCACCTCTTTCATCTTCTGCCACAGTCCAGGTTCAACTGATAGATGTCAATGATAATGCTCCCATATTCCACCAGCTGGAGTACAGAGCCATGGTACCTGAGGACCAGCTTCCTGGAGCCACCATCCTCACTTTAGAGGCAGTAGATGGAGACCTTTCTCAGGAAAACTCTGGCTTTGATTTTGCAATCGCTAGTGGGAACATTGGAAATGCTTTCCAGATTGAGAGTAGTGTTCGTTTCATAGAGGGACATGGTTTCCAGACAGTGGGTACTCTGATCCTGGCAGAGCGGCTGGATTTTGAGGCATTGTTAAACTACAACCTCACCATCATAGTCTCGGATCGCGGCGTTCCTCAACGCAGTTCGAGTGTACCGGCCATCATCACAGTCACTGATGTGAATGACAACCCTCCTGTCTTTGGCAGAGCTGAGTATATAGTAGCTTTGAGTGAAGGGGCGGCTGCTGGTACCGAAGTCTTACGTGTGACTGCAACTGACTCTGATTCAGCTCCATATGCAGAAGTCCAGTACAGCATTAGTTCTGGTGATGAGATTAAACTGTTTGCTGTGGATCAGTGGACTGGAGCATTGAGGCTTCAAAGGCCACTGGACAGGGAAAGTTGGACATCCCATGTGGTTATAGTACAAGCCTCAGATGGCCATGGTCATTTTGCTCTGGCTCCTGTAAGCATTGAGGTAAAGGATATCAATGACAACAGACCTTATTTTCCCATTGCTACTTTAACTGCCAGCATTCGTGAAAACCAACCGCCCAGCTCTGCCGTGACTGTGTTACATGCCATTGATTATGACACTGGTGTTTATGGACAGCTTAAGTATTATATTGTGGACCACTCTGGCCATGGAAGAGATCTTTTCATAGTTGATCAGAACTCAGGAGAAGTTCGTACCAGGCAGACCTTTGATTTTGAAAAGGTTAACTCATTTAACTTTATTGCTTTGGCTGTGGATGCAGGCAACAATTCAGCTACTGTCACAGTGCAGGTTTATGTTACAGGAGAGGATGAATATGACCCAGTGTTTACCTCCTCAGTCTTCTCTTTTGAGGTGCCAGAGGGAGCTAAAAAAGGTCAGAGCATTGGGGAGGTACAGGCCAAAGATGAGGATGGTGGAGTGGATGGGATTGTACTCTACTCCTTCCCCAATATCTCACCTTACTTTGATGTTAATAAAACCACTGGTGTGATCTACCTGAAGATGGATAGCTCAAGTAGCTCAAGCAGTGGTAGTCGCTCAAAAAGAGAAACCCGCCTAATGACAATGGATGTAAATGCCCACAGCCCCCTTGATAGCTCGAGAGTCGCTACTGCACAGCTCACCATTGACATCACTAACACATCCTTTGGGCTTGCAACAGACCTTAACATTCTCCTTGTAAGCATAATTGCTGCCTCTCTTGGAGTAATTGTCTTATTAGTCATAATTGCTGTGGCTCTTTATCTAGTAAGATCAAGGCGCAAGAAGAAAGGACAGGACACTGGAAATAGGACCGTCTCTTCAGGCACAACTTTGCAAAAGTTAGATGAGTCTAAACCCACAGGGGGAAACAGGATATATCATCAGGCTCTTCCTGGATATGCAGGTGATGAGGAAGGAACAGGTGGAGGCTCATACATGCGAGGAGGTTCTCTTGATCCCTCTCATTCCAGTGGGCGAGGATCAGCTGAGGCAGCAGAGGATGATGAAATCCGTATGATCAATGAATATCCAAGAGTGGCAAGCATCACATCCTCCATGCAAGAGCACATCTCCGCCCGGGGCCCTGACTCAGGCATCCAACAGGATGCAGACCAACTCTCTGACATTTCTTGTGAACCTGGGCCACTTGATGCAAGCCAGTGGTTTAAAAGTAAAAAATTGGGAAGTGTTAGTGGTACTCTACTCTCTGGTCAGCTCCCAGTCTACAGAGATGAAGGTGGAGGTTACCTTGGAGTAGGTCGTGGGCTGAACATTTCCCATCCAAAAGATTATGCTTTTCCTGAGGATGGTAAACCCTCCATAGATGGCTCCCTTACAGCCATAGTAGCAAGTGATGAGGAGCTTAGAGGCAGCTACAACTGGGACTACCTTCTCAACTGGTGTCCTCAGTTCCAACCCTTAGCAAGTGTCTTTACAGAGATTGCCAGGCTAAAAGATGAGAGCCTACCACCCAACAACCCACGTCGCCCTTTCCAACCCAAGATAAAAACAGACCCCAAGCCAAGAATTGACCCACCACCTCTCATTACCTCAGTGGCTCATCCAGGAGCCAAATCTGTCCCACCTAAACCAGCCATAGCACGGACGTTCCACCACTTAGCATCCTTAAGGCGTTCACCCATTAGCCATGAGGGCTCTATATCTTCAGCAGCCATGTCCCCTAGTTTCTCCCCTTCACTGTCCCCACTTGCTGCACGTTCTCCAGCAGTTTCCCCCTTTGGTGTCACTCAAGGTCCCTCAGCCTCCATTATCAGCACCACAGAGCACTCGCTGGAGAACAGTGATGAAGCTGAAATGAGGATTTAATGCTACATTGCACTCCATTTGATGGAGGCCCTTTTTTGTCTTTTGATAAGACATATTACTCACTCTTAGAATTGTATGCTGAAAAGGCAGCATGAAGAACCAGTTGCTCAGCCATGATGGTGACGCAGGTGTCTGGTAACTGAAGGGGGAAAAGTGTTGTGCAGCTGTGAAATGATGTAACCCTTCATTAGAGCCACCGCAGTGTTGATGTGAAGAGTTGTGTTGCTTTGTTTTGTCTCGCTGGCTGGCCAGGGAGGCAGAACTTATCTGCTCCTTTGTTTTTTTATATTGACGACTCAAACCAGTGCTATGTTAAATCCATCCAAATTAGCTGCTATCATCATACTTTTTAGACCACAATGAGAACTCTGTGTAGAAATGACTGGGAGATTTTTTTTGTATTATATTTTTTACTTTCAGTTTCATTTATATATTTTTGTGCATATTAAATTCTGACTGTGGAAATGCCATTGTTTTGAGTAAAGAGGTGCTGATTGACATCCTTATGTATATAATTGACATCTTTATGTTTATATGTATGCTAGCCATAATGTGTATTATCATTGTATAGTGTCTAAAATCACCATCATGTGTGGTTGTGACATTTGTGATGTGAATGGTTGAAAGATGTTGTATTTTATTATTTATATAAAGACAGTCTGAAAGTGGGGAATCTTCCCATGTTACATAGTGTAATGTTGTATTAGACCTTTTCAAGTCTTTTGTGCCCCCTGCTCTTTAAACTAGATTTTCCACCATCTTTGCTAATTTATTGTAAAAAAGGCCATATTGTTCAGGCTCAAATAGAGGCTGGATCAAAGAATTGTTGAACTCTCAGACTTGTGATTGACTTTTAAAATGCCAATAAAATAGAGCAGCTTCTTCACACAGTTTTTATGCTGCTCTTTCTGACAGTAAGAAAAATATATGCTGTATTTTCTGTATAACTGATTCATAGAACTGGTTCATAGAGTAAAAATCACTCTAAATTTATCCATCATCAGGACTGCAGGTTTTTCAGGTTTATTCACTAGGAAATAGACCTTTTTTATTACACCCTGGACATTTTCTGTTTTGAGAAAGCATTTTCTTATCCTGCAGTCTCCTCTGTGAAAGAGGATTTGAGCATTTGGATGAAACAAGCGCTAATTTGCTACCTCTGGTGCATGTCTGATACCCCCGCTGACTGAAGTGTAGCTGGTTCCTGTTTAGCACCCGCAACAGATGCAAGAAAACGAGGGACCTGACATTTTTTAACATCTATCTTATGCAATTAATATCGAAAGCTGACGTTTTGTTGTCTCACAGTCTGGAAAACATCCATTTGCAGACAGCAACGTACACGGTCTGGCAGCAGTACAGTTGAAATCATCTGTACATGTATTTAAATTAAACATTAAATTCCTACTGGTTTCTTTTGTCAAATCTGCGTCTATCCTTGTTTTTTTTCCCAAGATTAAATCAAAACCTGGCTGGGGAGTTGAAAAGCGACTGAACTGTAGCAAAAGGCCAATCATCTGGCTTTTAGAAAGAAAATGGAACAGGTCAAAGTCAAATTTGTCCTTCATTAAAAAGTAATTTAAAGGGATACAGTATGTTCCAAAGAACGGTGCTAGAGCCCTGAGGCTCTGGATCGCTAATGACAGGGTGTGCCCATCTCAAATCAACTGCAGCCATGGTTAAATGCAAGCAAGCAAATTCAATTTCTTTATAGAAATAGTTCAATTTCCACATAGATAATGCAAGATATAATGATGCATCTTATGAATAACCCAAACCTGTGATGGATTACATTTGTCATTGCTGTACAGTACGTGCAAGGTATCATATAAAGGACATCACTAATGTTATAGTATTGCATGACATGAAGCCATTAGATCAACCCTTTGTTTTAAACACATAACATGTTCCTCCAGATTAATGGTGGGAGAAACAGTCCATTCTCTGAAGCATTGCAATTATGTTTTTATAATGATTCTAAATTTGTTCTTAAAAATTGCGTTTAATTCAAAATGTGTGTACCAGTAACAGAAAAATAAATCTTCACAGATGTATCTTAGCAAAATCGCTTCGTTTGGACAAACATGGACAAATTACGACCTGCACCGTGAAATTTGAAACTGCCTGTGAAAGAATCAGGGGAGTCAAAATCTCACAGGAAGTTGAATTTCAGTACAACTCCGGTGTGCCTTCAGCCATAATTTGAATTAAATGCAGATTTGAATCAGAATTTTTAAGTATAGATTCAGAATTGTTAGAGATCAAATCACGATGCATCAGAGAATTGACTTTTCCATCCCAACCCTATAAATGCAACTAATAAAAATACATATGATATTTAAATGTGCAACAAAACAATGTATTTCTAATATAACAAGTGGAACACTTTAACTTTGTCTCACACACCCTGCTGTTGTTTCTGTCGTACTGAGTTTTTTCACCCCTGCTGTAAGGTTGCTGTTGGCTGAGATTCAGCTCTGTTCTGTGTGTCTGTGCTATGCATGTCTAACTGATTTCTACCATCTCAGATAATGGGAAGAAATAACAGTCCCATTCGGCTGCACAGTTGGTGTCTTGAACACTGCAATGAACAGTGTGAACACTATAAACATGTTGTCGTTATAACTGACATTATTATGAGATCACATCTAACCTGAGCAGTTTGATTTGATAATATGTGGTCTGGGGAATTTTTGTTAGCATTTAGATCTGCAATATCAATATCTGCTTACTATGCAGTTTTGATAGGTAATTTTTTATTCTTATTATTTTAACTTTGATATGTTTTTATACACAATTTGTATTTACTTTTTTGCATATTATCTCAATTTATTGTGTTGCTGAGATGGTATAACAATTAAAAGGTAAAATGTAATAAAAACTGGGTTTTTAATGTTTAAAAAGCAACGCATAAAGCAGGGTTTATACTGTACACTCCTACATCTTTATTTCAGATTTGACTGAGATAAACTGTCATTTATGAAGATGATCAACCTGTTATAGTTTCAAAACTTTATTTGTCATCATTACTTAAGCAAATGTCACATAAATAATGAATGTATTTTATATATAGGAACAATTTCAAATTGTGTTTTATAAATCATAGGTTTTACACATATGGGTACACAATCATGGGTTTTACACATGCATATGGCATTTGTAAAGAGTCTATCATATTCATGAACAATGTACTAAATATGGTGGAGGAAATGAAAGATGATTGCTATACAAGGGCAAAGCAATTATTTCAATTTTAGAAATTGTTGTTCATCCTCCACCTTTTGGGAGATGATTAGTGATGTCATCTGAACCATCACCCACCCACACACACACACACACACACACTTTTCAAATCATCTCCAAGACATGTATGTGTGCTTTTGTCATTAACGCCATGACAGGCTGTTCACACACCTGCTCTTTAGTTATTGTAAAGTAACCGTTACCACCAAAACCCCCCTGAAGTAAAATAAAGTGTCTGTCATTAGACATTGTTTTATATTCTTCATGTGGACATTTTCAAACTTCAAAATGCCAGAAACTATCGCAGAAACCCCTGAGGAGAGTTAGATTATGGTTGCAGGTATAAATCAAATTTCTCAAGCAAAA
>JAZGTK010002554.1:1639-11730 GCA_036877625.1 Ambastaia sidthimunki | reverse complement strand
CCCTAATTTTACAATTTTACCAACAATTTTACAGCTTTACAGTAAAAGTTAGTGTTCTCAGTTACCAAGTAAAGTGAAATCAAGTAAAATCAAGGTATCACAAAAATCCAAAAATTGGGAAAATATTGTTTGCATTTAGGGTACATAAATTAAAGCATAAACAGTGGGAAAAAAAAACATTTTGAGTTACTTCAAAAAGTTAAGTTACTTTACATTTGAATTTTCATTTTACTGCTGTCTTTGCTGACCTGATGATTTAATTTGTGTCTAATTAGAAACAAAAAACTTCCCACTCTGCTTCATTATTAACAAATGTAATGTGTATGTTCTGGTCTGTAGCTGGAGACCCAGATGGTGACTTCCAACTTGACAGTTCCTCTGGAGCTCTGTCCACCTCCAGACCTCTGGACAGAGAGCAGAAGAGCAGTTATATTCTGGAGGTGGTGGCCCGGGATCATGGTAGCCCCTCACTAAGCAGCACAGCCACTGTAGAGATCTCTGTCCTTGACGTAAATGACAACAGCCCCAAGTTCAGCAGGGGCAGCTACACCATCGATGTCTCTGAGGATGCTGCGGTAGGTTCGGTTGTGCTGGATGTGACTGCTACAGATGTGGATGAGGGTGAAAACGGTCAGATCTTGTACTTCCTAAGCCAAGAAGCCAAAGGTGCATTCACAGTTGACCCAGACAGCGGAAGAATCACTACCACAACACCTCTGGACAGGGAGAAGAAAGCTTCCTACACCTTTCACGTTTATGCGGTTGACCTTTCACCTGCTGCCCCCCGAAACGCCACAGTCCAGGTGACTGCTACCATCCTGGACATCAATGATAACACACCTTTCTTCATTCAGGACCCACTTATCATTAACTTGTCCAGTGGAAGTGTCTCCACAAATCAGGTGGTAGCCACCATGAGAGCAGAAGATAAGGACTTTGGAGCCAATGGGTCGGTGTTCTACCGGTTTGCTATGCCAGTTCGAGGATTTGCTATTAACTCATTAACAGGGGAGATCCAGACCACTGAGAAGCTGCAGACTCTGACGCAAACACAGCGTACCCTCATAGTGGAGGCTATGGACCAGGGCAGCCCCCCCCAGTCTTCTCTAGGGGTGGTGATTATCTATGTGAAAGAGCAAGACTACAAGGGAATTAGATTCTCTCGAACCGCCAGAGACGTTAGTATACAGGAGAATGCAGCTAAAGGTAAGTAAAGAAGTTGCATAATTATAAAACAAAAGACTTTATGTCTTTATTTCAAATCCCAGAAATGATCCAAATAAATTGGTTAAAGGTGCAAATACTTTTGCTGGCAATGTTGAGTTGTATTTCAGCAATCGCTCACAGACACAGTTCAGTGAAACACTTCAGTTTGCACAAAAGGTCATTCTATCAACCTAAGTGAGTGCGGCAGAGGAGAACTGAGGATTTTTGTGTATTTTTCCAAACAGGAACAGCTGTTGCTCAGGCGCAGGCCCAACATCCTGACGGCAGCCGGGATGGCATCACCTACAGCATCTTCAGTGGAAACAGATACCAGTCATTCAGTATCAGCTCCAATACAGGTCAGATGGCAAACCAATTCATATCGCTTGATTTAACAGGATGCAGGAACTCAAGTTGTGGATAATTTGCAATAGCAGGCAGCTGACCTACTTTACCGCATCTTTGGTGCTTTTATACTGTAGGTGAGATCTGGGTGCAGAGCTCCAACAGGTTAGATTTTGAGGACACTCCAAGACTCCGCCTGGTGGTGAAAGCCGAAACTACATCTTCAAGCTCCTTCATGGCCGTCAACTTGATCCTTCAGGATGTTAATGACAACTTACCACGATTCCAGCTCCAGAACTATGTGGCATATATGCACGAAGCGCAAGGATATGACTTTCCCATCATTCAGGCAAGTGTCCTTTTATTTCTGCCACATTTTAAAGTAATTTAAAAAAAAAAAACTGAAACATTATTATATAATATCAAAACACCAATATTTTAGAACAAGCCTTTTTAATCATAGACATAAACCTATATGTATTTATTTTGCAATTGTATGCTAAGATCTCTATATACATTAGGTTGTGGCGGAGGATGTTGACCAGGGTCAAAATGGTCAGGTGACCTACAGCATTGAGTCTTCAAGTCAAAGTGGCCTTTTTAAAATTGACCCTGTGACCGGCAGCATCACTACAGCAGCCATAATGGACAGAGAAATCTGGACACAAGCAAAGTGAGTATCTGTGTGTGTTGTGATTCTTTGCCCTGTGATGTCATAGCACTGCAGGTCTTTTGTTTCCTCTGTTCTATGGTATGTAACTGTTCTCTTCAGACTCAGTGTTAGTTTGTGTGTGTGTGACATGTTCAGGCCCCTGTGTGTTTTGCTTCTGAAAAGGTTCCCCTGACCTCTATCATGCTGTGTGCTTTTAATTTACTACATTTTTGGGTCTGTTAGTGTTTTTCTGTTAAGATGTTGAGCAGAATGTTTAAAAAATGCAACATAATTTTATAATACTGTTTTCATAAAAAAAACTCAATAGTAAAATTGCTCACATCACTTAAGAAAATGTTGAACTCCTTTAACCTTTATCTCCTTTATCTGTTTGTTTCTTATGCGTCAGGCTAGTGATAAAGGCCACAGATCGTGGAAGCCCCAAGCTGGTAGGCACCTCCACCATCACAGTGATCATTGTTGACCTCAATGACAACAGTCCCACCATCCCAATACCAAAGGAAGTTAGAGTGCCAGAAAGTGAGTGAACTTGGTCCTCATTTTTTTTCCCACCTGTATGTGTTAAGAATCAATCCCATGGCTTTGCTGTTGCTAGCCACATGCTAAACCAGTTGAGCTTCACGAACAGAATAGCTATCAATCACTTTTATTGCTGTAGTTGTTTTGTACACATCCTAAATTCTGTGTCTCTACTCTCCCTTTCCCCTTTTTCAGACTCTCTTGTCGGCTCTGAAATCACACTGGTTACTGGAAATGACGTGGATTCTGGCCCTGTGCTGTCCTATTCTCTGCAGCTGGATGCCTCATTGCAGGGAAAATTCAGTATCCACCGCTACAATGGCCGTGTGTCTCTGATAGCACCACTGGACTTTGAGGAAAAGTGGTATACACTGACTATTCGAGCTTCAGATTCAAAGCACCAAACTGAAGCTAATTTAACAGTGCTGGTGGGGGATATCAATGATAATGCACCTACTTTTACTCAAGATCTGTACCAGGTGACATAAACTTCTTTGCCTTTTTAACTGCCTTAGCTGTGTAAACATTCTTGTCGATGGGGCTTTGATGATGCCTTTTTTAACTTTAACACTGTAAACATGATACTTACCAGGAGGCACAGGAATGAGTGATGTCACCTCTCCCTTATTTTAAAGGAATGGATGAAGGTTTATTGGCTACATTCTGCTCTTAAATTTTATTAACTTGTGATCATTTGTAAGCATGAGGACAAGGATTTTACTTCCACGGATTAGGATAGGTTAAATAACTTGGCTTGCATGTGAATAATAAATGGCTTAAACATGATTTTTTTCTTAGGATAAGGAAAAAATAGCCCTCATTCACAGCAGTAAATAGTATACATTATTTTAGATGTATTCATTTTGCAGACATCCTTGTGGATGCAGAAAAATTCCACCATATTACAGGTTGTTCTTGTTTTTGTTTTTCAGATCGCACTTCCAGAACATTCTCCACCAGGCAGTCCTGTTATCACAATGACAGCCACTGACCGAGATTCAGGAGAGAATGGAAAGGTCACTTATCGAATGGTGTCATCAACGAGGGAGGGGTTTTACATTGATCCTCAAAATGGTAAACAGCTGATGTTCATACTAAACGTTTATTTTAGCATTTAGATTGCAGCTAAAATGGCATTGTAGATAACCAAATTTCTGTGTTGTTACAGGTACACTTTTCATCAGGCATAAAGCAGAGTTTGACCCTAAGCGACCTTCTGTGAGTGTAGTCATTGAAGCTTGTGATGGAGGGACTCCACCTCTTTCTTCTTCTGCGACAGTCCAGGTTCAACTGATAGACATCAATGATAATGCCCCAGTATTCCACCAGCTGGAGTACAGAGCCATGGTACCTGAGGACCAGCATCCCGGTGCCACCATTCTAACTTTAGAGGCAGTAGATGGAGACCTATCTCAGGAAAACTCTGGCTTTGATTTTGCAATTGCTAGTGGAAACATTGGAAATGCTTTCCAGATTGAGAGCAGTGTTCGTTTTATAGAGGGTCATGGTTTCCAGACAGTAGGAACTCTGATCCTGGCAGAATGGCTGGACTTTGAGGCATTGTCCCACTACAACCTCACCATCGTAGTCTCAGATCGTGGCGTTCCCCAACGCAGTTCGAGTGTACCGGCCATCATCACAGTCACTGATGTGAATGACAATCCTCCTGTCTTTGGCAGAGCTGAGTATATAGTGGTTTTGAGTGAAGGAGCGGCTGCTGGTACTGAAATCTTACGTGTGACTGCAACTGACCCTGATTCGGCTCCATATGCAGAGGTCCAGTACAGCATTAGTTCTGGTGATGAGATGAAGCTTTTCTCTGTGGATCAGTGGACTGGGGCATTGAGGCTTCAAAGGCCACTGGACAGGGAAAGTCGGACTTCCCATGTGGTTATAGTACAAGCTTCAGATGGTCATGGTCATTTTGCTCTGGCTCCTGTAAATGTCGAGGTAAAGGATATCAATGATAACAGACCTTATTTTCCTATTGCTACTTTAACTGCCAGCATTCGTGAGAACCAGCCATCCAACTCTGCCGTGACTGTGTTGCATGCCATTGATTATGACACTGGTGTTTATGGACAGCTCAAGTATTATATTGTGGACCACTCTGGGCTTGGAAGAGATCTTTTTGTAGTCGATCAGAACTCAGGAGAAGTTTGTTCCAGGCAGACCTTTGATTTTGAAAAGGTGAACTCATTTAATTTTGTTGCTTTAGCTGTGGATGCTGGAAACAATTC
Organism: Ambastaia sidthimunki; assembly: GCA_036877625.1. Classification (NCBI taxonomy): domain Eukaryota; kingdom Metazoa; phylum Chordata; class Actinopteri; order Cypriniformes; family Botiidae; genus Ambastaia; species Ambastaia sidthimunki. The sequence goes on along the minus strand of JAZGTK010002554.1, from coordinate 6,747 downwards.
AGCTACTGTCACAGTGCAAGTTTATGTTACAGGAGAGGATGAATATGACCCGGTGTTTACCTCCTCAGTCTTCTCTTTTGAAGTGCCAGAGGGAGCCAAAAAAGGTCAGAGCATTGGAGAGGTACAGGCCAAAGATGAGGATGGTGGTGTGGATGGGATTGTACTCTACTCCTTCCCCAATATCTCACCTTACTTTGATGTGAATAAAACCACAGGTGTGATCTACCTTAAGATGGACAGCTCCAGTAGCTCAAGTGGTGGTAGTCGCTCAAAGAGAGAAACCCGCCTAATGACGATGGATGTGAATGCCCACAGCCCCCTCGAGAGCTCGAGAGTTGCTACTGCTCAGCTCACCATTGACATCACCAACACATCCTTTGGGCTTGCAACAGACCTAAACATTCTCCTCATAAGCATAATTGCTGCCTCTCTTGGAGTAATTGTCTTATTAGTCATAATTGCTGTGGCTCTTTATCTAGTAAGATCAAGGCGCAAGAAGAAAGGGCAGGACACTGGAAATAGGACTGTCTCATCAGGCACAGCTTTGCAGAAGTTGGATGAATCTAAACCCACAGGGGGAGACAGGATATATCATCAAGCCCTTCCTGGGTATGCAGGTCATGAGGAAGGAACAGGTGGAGGCTCTTACACACGAGGAGGTTCTCTTGATCCCTCTCATTCTAGTGGGCGAGGATCTGCAGAAGCAGCAGAAGATGATGAAATTCGTATGATCAATGAATACCCAAGAGTGGCAAGCATCACATCCTCCATGCAAGAACACATCTCTGCCCGGGGCCCTGACTCAGGCATTCAACAGGATGCAGACCAACTCTCTGACATTTCATGTGAACCTGGGCCACTTGATGCAAGCCAGTGGTTTAAAAGTAAGAAACTGGGAAGTCTCAGTGGTACTCTACTCTCTAATCAGCTCCCAGTCTACAGAGATGAAGGTGGAGGCTACCTTGGAGTAGGTCGCGGGCTGAACATTTCCCATCCAAAAGATTATGCTTTCCCTGAGGATGGCAAACCCTCCATAGATGGTTCCCTTACAGCCATAGTAGCAAGTGATGAGGAACTGAGAGGCAGCTACAACTGGGACTACCTTCTGAATTGGTGTCCTCAGTTCCAACCCCTAGCAAGTGTCTTTACAGAGATTGCCAGGCTAAAAGATGAGAGCCTACCACCTAACAACCCACGTCGACCATTCCAACCCAAGATAAAAACAGATCCCAAGCCAAGAATTGACCCACCACCTCTCATTACCTCAGTGGCTCATCCAGGAGCCAAATCTGTCCCGCCTAAACCAGCAATAGCACGGACGTTCCACCACTTAGCATCCCTAAAGCGTTCACCCATTAGCCATGAGGGCTCTATATCTTCAGCAGCCATGTCCCCTAGTTTCTCCCCTTCACTGTCCCCACTTGCTGCACGGTCTCCAGCAGTTTCCCCTTTTGGTGTCACTCAAGGTCCCTCAGCCTCTATTATCAGCACCACAGAGCACTCTCTGGAGAACAGTGATGAATCAGAGTTAAGGATTTAATGCTACATTGCACTCCATTTTATGGAGGTCCATATTTTTGTCTTTTAATAAGACATATTTGCAGCTTTTAGAATTGTTTAAAACCTGAAAAGGCAGCATGAAAAACCAGTTGCTCAGCCATGATGGTGACGCAGGTGTCTGTGAAATGACGTAACCCTTCATCAGAGCCACCGCAGTGTTGATGTGAAGAGTTGTGTTGCCTTGTTTTGTCTCGCTGGCTGGCCAGGGAGGCAAAACATATCTGCTCCTTGGTTTTCTGTTTTTTATATTGACGACAGCTTTGAAACTCATCCAGTGTTTTGTTAAATACAACCAAATTAGCTGCTATCATCATATTTTTTAGACCACAATGAGAACTCTGTGTAGGAATACAAACTGATATCATTATGTATGTTGTATATGACTGGGAGATGTTTTTGTTGTCTTTTTTGTTTTTTTTTACTCAAGTTTCATTTATATACATTTTTATGCAGATTTATTTTCTGACTGTGGAAATTGTTTTGAGTGAAGAGGTGTTTTGATTGACATCCTTATGTATATTTATATGTATGCTAGCCATATTGTACATTATCATTGTATAGTGTCTAGGATCACCATGCTGTGTGATTGTGATTGTGTGGTTGTCATTTGTGACATATGTAATGTGAATGATTGGAAGATATTGTATTTTATTATTTATGTAAGAGAGGCTGAACATGCGGAAGCTTCCCATGTTACATACTGTTGTATTATAGACATTTTGAAGTGTTTTGTACCCCCTGCCCTTTAATCTACATATTCAGCATCTTAGCTAATTTATTGTAGAAAAAGGCCATACTGTTTTAGGCTCTAATGGAGGCTGAATCAATGCAATGAAATCATTGCAATTTCAAAGACTCTGTGTGATTCAGTCTTTTAAAATGCCAACAAAAAAGCTCCTTCATACAGTAAGAAAAATATATGCTGTATTTTCTGATAGTTGGTTCATAGTGTAAAAATTCTGTCACTCTAAATTTAACTATTATCAGGGCTGCAGGTTATTCAGGTTTATTCACTAGGAAATTGAGCTTTTTAATACACATTAATACACGAAATGGACATTTTCTGTCTTTCCTACGTTTTTTTTTCAAATTCTGCATTCTCCTGTGAAAATGGATTTGAGCATTTGGATAAAACTTGCGCTAATTTGCTACCTCTGGTGCATGTCTGAAAGTGTAACTGGTCCCTGTTTAGCACTCGCAACAGATGCAAGAAAATGAGGCGCCTGACATTGTTAAAAATGTGTCTTATGCAATTAATACTGAAAGCTGACATTTTGTTGTCTCATAATCTGGAAAACTTCAATTTGCAGACAGCTGCCTACAATCTGGCAGCAGTACAGTTTAAATCCTCTGTACATATATTTAAATTAAATAATAAATTCCTACTGGTTTCTTTTGTCAAATCTGCGTCTGTTCTTGTATTTCCTCCAAGATTAAATCAAAACCTGGCTGAGGAGTTGAAAAGCATCTGAACTGTAACAAAAGACCAATCATCTGGCTTGTAGAAAGAAAATGGAACCGGTCAGAGTCAAATTTGTCCTTCATTAAAAAGTCATTTAAAGGGATACTATGTTCCAAAGACCTGTGCTAGAGTTAAGCCCATAGGCTTTGGATAGCTAAAGACAGGGTGTGCCCATTCTCAAATCAAATGCAGCCATGATTAAATGCAAGCAAGAAAATTCAGTTTCTTTATAGAAACAGATAATGCACGATATATGCCAAGCATCTTATGAATCACCGTACTGTGACTGATTAGATTTGTCATTGCTGTACAGTACGTGCAAGGTATCATATAATGAAAATACATGACTAATATTATACAATAATATACAATATACTGTTGTATTGCATGACATCAAGCCATTGAAACAGTGGATTCTTTGAAGCATTGCAATTCTTTTTCTATGATTTTAAACAGAAATTCAGAATTGATTTTGTGTTCAATTTCAATCGTGTGAACCAGAAACAGAAGAATAAATCTTCACAGATGTATGTATCTTAGCAAAATCTCTTTGTTTGGACAAACATGGACAAACTACGACCTGCACCATAAAATTTGAAACTGACTGTGAAAGAATCTCACAGGGAGTTGAATTTCAGTACAGATCCAGTGTGCGCTCAGCCATGATTTGAATTAAATGCTTAATCCATTCTGAATTTTTTAGGAATAGTTTTAGAATTGTTAAAGAAAGAATCACGATGCATCAGAGAATTGACTTTTGTCCTCTCATTCCTTCTCCAGATGCAATAGATAAAAATACGTATGATATTTAAATGTGTAAATCTGTATTTTTAACGGAACAGGTGGTAAACTTATCCTCACCTTACTGTATATTCTGTCTCACACACACTGCTGTTGTTTTTGTGTCATATTCAGTTTTCTCACTCCTGCTGTGAGGCTGCTGTTGGCTGAGATTCAACCCTGTTTCTCTCTGTGCTATGCTTGTCTAACTGATTTACACCATCCCAGATATTGTGAAGAAATATCATTGGCACAGTTGGTGTCTTGCACACTGAGCAGTGTCTGAACACTGTATGAACCTTTTTAATTATAACAGACATGAGAACATGCTGTCTTGGTTATTTTGTAGTGATCTGTGTAGCATTTAGTAATTAATATTTTTCATGCTTTCATATTTTAACTATTAATTGGTTGCTTTTCATTTGTTCCATGTGTTTGTTCACATATCTTATTCATCGTTTTTGTACATCATCTTGATTTATTGGTATAACAGTTGTAATCAAAATGTAAAAAACATTTGAATATTCAGAAAACTAAACATGAAGCAGTGTTTATAATTAATGTTTATACATTTCTACATATTTATCCTGGAGTAGAAATCTGCATTTTGTAACCGTTACTTAATTAAATGTCACATGAATAGTTAATGTATTTCATATAAAATAACAGAATTTGAAATTACTTTTAAACCACATGGGCTTTACACATCAAACTGCATATTGTGTTTGCAAGGGGGGATATAGTATTCAGGTATGCATAGTATGCTAAATATGGGGGGAGGAAATGAAGGATGATTAAAGTATTGTTCATCCTCTATCTTTTGGGGAATGATTAGTAAAGTCATCTGAACCTCCACCCACACACACACTTTTCAAATCATCTCCATGATACGTATGTGTGCTTTTGTCGTTGACCCCATGACAGGCTGTTCCCACACCTGCTTTTTAGTTGTCCATCAAAACCTCAAAACCCCTAAAGCAAAATAAAGTGTCCCTCATTAGCCCTTGTTTTGTGTTCCTCATGTGGACGTTCCCTAAAAGAGAAACTTCAAAATGCCAGCAAGTATTGAGGAAAACCACTGAGGAGTCTGAATATGGAAGGTTAGATTAAGGTTGGAGTTATAAATCAAAATTTAATATAAAACAGACATTTCTCTACACCTGTGCATTCTCTGAGTGGACGCATAATAAACGACGCAGGGCCGAATGTGGACTGTGGGTCTTGTAATAGTTTCATCACGTATGGCCCACACACAGTTAAGATATAGTGTGAACAGACCACACAGGGAATCATGGGAAACCGCTTA
>JAZGTK010002553.1:8816-31292 GCA_036877625.1 Ambastaia sidthimunki | reverse complement strand
AGGAAATAAATGAATTTAATCCATTTTGGAATAAGGCTGTAACATAAAAAAATGTTGAAAAAGTGAAGCGCTATGAATACTTTCCGGATGCACTGTATAACAACATTTATCTTACTGCATGTAAGCAGAACAACAGTTAGTTCAAGTTTTTAAATCTGATTGGATGACTGAAATTCCACTGTATATCACCAGAACAGCACTGGGACACGTTTTGTACCACGCCACCACAGTAACCTTTGAAATGATAATTTGCCAAAGTTATTGACTTTTTTAGTGGCCATGTTACAGCAGATAAATGTAATCACACAGGATAAATTTGGGGACATTTGGCTTCTCCTTATTTACATACTTTTCACTGCCTTTTAAACTGTTATAAAAAAAACAACAGCATATCTGCAATAGTGCCTACAATCAAATCAGTAAACAGTAAACTACAAAATGCAGTAAACTTCGAAATGAACACTGACCATGTCCAGTCTCTCTAAATGACTTACAAAACACACCCATATTGATTTACACACCAATCGCATCACGCAAACAAACTGTATTGCATATCTTTTGTTTAAGGGCTAAAAAAAATTCAACCAAGGCAGGAGAAAGGATGACATCACTTCTGACCAGGTTCACTATCATTACCAGCATATTCCAATATTGTGGACTGGCCTTAATTTACATGTCTAGCCATAAATTTGATTGGGAGGGAACCTTTCCCACTTCCAGCTCACTCCTCAACCATTCATTTTCATAATCTGTCATCCATAAACAGACCAGGTGATGGTTATGATTAAAACAAAAGCCTTCAAAAAATTACTGGTACACTTTCCACAAGCTGATGAAGTTTTTTGTATGATTAAATTAAAACCACCAATCACAAAAGCAGCCCACCTGTTTTTCTGACACATATATAGGGTCTCTCAGAACAATCCATGTGACGCTCTCAAATAGTGGGGGTGTGGTGAGAGAGCCTGGATATGTCCAGAAGTCCAAACTGAGAGGCAGGAGGCACTTTGGGTTAAAGCCCTTAAAATCAGCAACTGTTCCCTGCAAAGAAAACAAGCAAACAGGATCTAATTTTGTGTCATTGTACTTGTGATGGAACTGGTCTATAGGGAAGGAAACAATGTAAAGTATAGCGGTCAACCTATATGGGTTTTTTAAATGGCCACTATTTCATCCGTTTCCCCAGACTATTAAACTTTCTGTGTAACAGATTGTTGCCCTTTACATGCCTTCATTTAGGAATAAGAAAATGGACCATGTTTGAATTGGTCGACATTTAATTTGTTAATCAAGTCAATCGGTTAGAAAAGTAGAAATCTGAAAATTGATATAGAAAGAATTTGTGTCCAAGATAGAATGAATACGCTAATAAAATAACTGAATAACCAGGTGATTTAGTCACACCAAATGCATATAAAAAATATTTTGTTGTGTGGGTGGTTCTCTGCAAATAACGTAACAGGTATTTATTTGAATCCATAGAAACAAACTTCTTAACATACTTAAAGACAAATATTTTTAAATAAAATCCCATGCAAAAAGGCATCTGTGTGAAGAATTGTTCATATCTAACATGTGCTTCCAAATTAAATCAAATGCAAAAAGTGGTTTGAAGTACCACAATCATTTTTTTAATGTGGTTTGGTAAGCTGCCTAAAAACCTAACTTGTTTAAATACATAGTTCATACCTTCTCTCCCAAATATCCTCAAAAAACTCAAATCCCTCAGATATCATACATTCACAACGTAAATAAACATACCTTAAATTTCACCATATACATGGCATCTGTTATCTGATGAAGGCCTTTGTGCTCAACACCCATCTGAAATAAAACATTTACCAAAAACAAATAAAACATTATTTGGGTAAAAATCTCTGCAAAAAGCAGACGTCAGTGTCAGTCACTATTTAATGCATCTTTTTTTTCATACAGTGAAAGTGAATGGTGACTAAAGCTATCAGCCCCCAATTTTGTGCCAAATTAATGTGGAACAACATGAGGGTGGCTAAAAGATAACAGATTTTCATCATTTATTTTTGGGTGAACTACACCTTTAAATCAGAACAGAGCTGATTCTCTGTGTAGAAGTAACAGAGAGAATGAAGTAAACACTAACTTCCAGAAAAATTCCAAGGACAGCCAGACCGTCAGGGGCTGCCGCAGCCTCACCAAAGCTATTATACTTAACAGCGTTCCAATGAACTAGATGAAGCTGGAGAAAAATAGAAGATTGTGATAAAATGCAGACAGAGAGAATGAGACTGTGTATATATATGCAGACAGAAATCTTTTATAAACAGAGCAGAGTGAATCAGTGACCGTCACTTTTCTGCACCCTCACCTCTGAAGGATAGATCTTCCCTCCAACTGTATGCTCAGAGCCACCGCAGCCCTTGCCTCCCCAGTGGAAATGAAACTGTTTAAGTCTGTACATGTTGTCCAGGGGACCTCCTTGGATCACTGCCAGAAGAAGATAGCAGTTTACTCAGTAATGGATTCTAAGAGCTCCTGAATATCTAAAGACACAATGGACATAATTAGTCTGTAAAGCAACCCCATATTTTTTTTCAGACTTACTCAATGTGAGGCCAAGAGACTGAACAGTAATATAAGACTTATGACATGGTTAATCTACATTGTCTCTTTTTATCTGTTCTTAAATTCACACAATTCAAATTGATTTAGCATTAACATATGTTATATGGAGAGGTGAGTGACTGGTATTATATACATATGACAGCATATGACAGAAAGCATATAAGGAGCTAAGCTGACAGAACACAGCCCTAGCAATGTAGTGTTCATTTTTAAGATGTTTAATCCACAGTGCTCTGAGGTCTAGTGTAATTTCTATACCATTATTAAACTGGCCATTATTAGAATTAGGGAGCTTTATCGGCCAAGTATACCTGAGCATACAGGGAATCTGTTGCTGGTTTAGTCTGTTTTTACAGTATACATTTAAACATACTGGCACAACTCCGCAGTGCTATACTGAACAAGACATACACTTAAACAAACATGAAACAGTTACACAACATAATTCTGGTAATAGGACCATGTACACAGAACAGTCAGTGCAGACCAAACACAGATTAGCAGAGTGTAGACAGTACAATACAGCAGACAATGGACACATAACAATATAAAATGTATTGATACTGATATACCAACCTGATCTGTCATCTATGTCCACGAACTCCACCACCACAGAGTGGCCATTGTTTGAAATGTTGATGGAGGTGCATTTGTCGTAAGACACTGAGATAGGTGACATCCCAGCATCAAAAAACGCACTGCCTGGTACTATATCAATAGGTGATTGTCTGTTACCCTGAGCAATGGGATAGGATTTGTGCCATGCAGATGGGCCTAGAAACATACAGACAGGCTGCCAACATCAAAAATTCATGATCACACTAAACATTATAATATTTCTTTAAAATATTTTTTTAAAAAAAACATGCATTTTTGTATTGGTTAAAACCTATTTAACAATTTCTTCAGATTCTGGCTGTCTCCTCTAAGTAGCTGAGATTACAAAGTACTTGTTTTTAAAGTATATGTCCTGACATTATTTTGGGCATGCAAGTGTGCGAGACTAAATGAAAACATGAAACAACAAATCCCGCAACTTACCGTTGCCCTCCGCATATCCCCAGTGATGGCCGGTCATTGCTCCCTTTTCTTTCAGCAGATGATTAGATGTTGGAAAGTACGCAGGAGGGTCCCGCGGCTGAGAGCTTTGAGCTGTACTGGAGAGAGAAGTGTGGGAATGCACACTAATAAGTGAACAGGTGAATGAAGAGCGCTGTGATTGATTGACATGTGAGCTGATCCGCTCTTTCCCCGCCCTCTCTAAAGCCGATTGCAAACACTGGACACGAGACCTGAGTATAATACCAGGGAGTTGTCATAAATTGTTCAAAAAGATTGAGTTGTTAAATGTTTGATTATCTTGGACTTAACTTTTCTAGCGTTTACATTTATTTAGTTCCTTTCATCCTAAAGGAATTGCCCGAATGCCAATAACTGTAGTGTTAAGAGTTAACAGGATTATCGTCTATACTATCCTTAACCAGCTCTCTCACTTAACTGAAATATCTTACAGTTAAACTAGGTTATTTTAGGCACTGTCTGAAACTCAAAAATGTGAAAATCATTTAAAAAAATCTGTTAAGCTACAACTTAAATTTTACATGCTTCCTTAAAAACCTCAATAAAAATTAACAAATAATAATAGATAAAAACAAACACAAAAAATGTAAACACATGTTGTTTGAGGTACTTATTCCATGTGTTGGAAAAGATCTAGGTTTACTCCAATGAAAAACAAATGCTACAAAAGAATGAGTCATTATAATGACTATCACATAGTCTGAAGCTAACTGGTGATCATTACTGAAGTGACTGAAGAACAGAAAAGTGAATGGCATACTAAACTCTGGTCTGAGTCCACTTGAGAACCTGCACACTGTTTAAAATTTAAGGTGTCTGACACTAAATCTGTCCTGATCAATGTAGGGCAAATCTTCCCATAAGAACAGTGAAGCTGGCCTGTCTAGTCAACAGTTATGTAACCGCTTCCGTTAATTAAAAAATTGATATTTGTACAGTTTTTAGTAAACTTCTCTTAATACTGATGTGATTGTTATAATTTGTGTTCATGCCCTATTTGTGTTTATGTGTTCAGTAAAAAGTATTTTCAGCAGAGTAAGCCTTGCTTACTGTACATTAAGGTTGAGAATTCTTCAACTTAAAATGTAATTTTTTTCTGTTTCTAGTGCTATTTTTCTTGCCTTAGTAGTGTAACGGCTATTAAAGTAAAACAAAGTTCTATATTGTTTCTATATGGGTTCATCTGACTCACCTAAAGCCTGTTAACCTGAGACTGATCATTACTTGAGAGTCAAAAGCAAAGACTGGATACTTGACTCTGACTTGTAACAAAAGAACATGATGGACCCATGACTGTGTGTAGCTTTTTATATTAGTACCAGCTTCTAAACCTGTTAGACAGAGACTGTAAGATCAAATGTTTTTAAAGGACATTCAATTGACTTAAATGGTTTGTATACATTATTTCTCTGTAAAAGCATATAAGTTCCTAACAGCACAAATAAATTAGGTCTAGAGAGATCTGGAAGATGTGGGTGGAGAGTGACACACATCAAAGAATGGCATCAGTTTGGAGTGATTCAAATGACATGGGATGTCATATCGCCAAAAAATGGCACAAACAATTGTTATTATATTGGGTGCCAATTTTACAGAGTTGGAATAGCAACACTTGTGTTTATAGCTTCTCTTTAAATTGCAATAAATGTTTTTTTTCTAAGTAAAATAACAGATTTGTGAAAGATGAGGGAATATGTCAAAATTGTAGGCCTAAGCCACATGGTTGAAACAGACAGCTGTGACAGCAATAAATATGTAAATGCCAGCAAAACGTGCACTATGATGAGATATTTACTCTCAGCTGTAACGGCATATTACTGTTACTGCAACACGTGACTAAATGTGATGTAATAAAAATAATGAGTTTGAGACAGAGCTGCTGTCTGGAAGACTTAACGTGGTCAACTCAATAACTATAATTTTCAATATCAATACCATCAGAATTGCTGCTTAATATGGTGGTTGTTGTAACTGGAGAGGTTGGCAGGCTATATTTGTTGCTACATATGTATATTGTATAATTTATAAATTGTAATAAGATATGGCAGTGTGTTATGATAAAAAAAAATATTGCTCTGTCATTGCCAGCATATATAATCAGTTCTTTTCTTGAGGGCATTGAGGAGGTGGACAGCCTCAGGGAAGAACCTGTTACCTATTTGTCATATTTGTGCCTTAGAGGGTGTAAATCCTCTTTGTGCAGGGCAGGAGATAGCTAGTGATACCGGCAGAATGTATCACACCCTGTATTTTGGTCTTACGAAACAAAATCTAAGCCTCATTCTGTAATACATTGAAACTAGGTAAACCTCGCCTGTGTCTGTTTCAAATACCGTCTCCAAAGCTCTTCTATAGGTTCTCTGGCTCTCTCTAGTGGCCAAAAATAGGATGAACACTTGTTAGGGACGAGCAGTAGTCAGCATCGAATCTGCGATTGTTGTTCACAAAATAGGGAAACAGCGGCGTGCCGGTAGGATCAAGCTGCAGTAGACAGAGGACCATGACAGACCATAAAACCAACAAAGAACAGAAATACGATCGACAGCTCAGGTACAGCAATATCGGCTTTTTAAACATTATGCTGCAGTATACATTAGTGTCTTTTAGCGCTTTTTTGCCCCTTCTTTTCACATTAGCGCAAGGATAGTTATAGGCCCAACATGAGAATCAAGAGCATTTATTACTTTAGATTTACATCAGGTAACAGGACAATTCATCATAATTTGAGTAATTTAACAGCATAACGCTGACATAATATGTAGCCTGGTAGCAAACATAATATGTAGCCTGGTAGCAAACTGTAACAGATTGAAAATCACTAGATGTATTGTTCAACTCATCTGTATTTTATGAATATGTGTATTCTGATCTTTAAGCGGTTATGTTATGTTAAATTTAGGCTGTGGGGAGATCATGGACAGGAAGCTCTTGAAAATGCTCATGTGTGTCTTATCAATGCCACTGCGTCCGGCACCGAAATACTCAAGAACCTTGTGCTGCCAGGTATCCGTATTTCTCACTATACACCTCAAATCATGACACTGACATGAATCAATGTGTGGTAAAGGGATTAACATTATGTTTATGTATTTCTGCCCTCGTTTATAGGCATTGGAGCCTTCACCATAGTTGACGGGCACAAAGTGTCAGGGGAGGATGTTGGAAACAGGTACCCCTATTAACAGTCTTTCTCTAGAAATGTAGCTCTACTAATAAGATAAAATACAGTCATGCGTATTAATATTTCACTGTGCTTCTGATGTTTCACTGCAGCTTTTTCCTCAACAGCAGCAGTATTGGGAAGGTGAGCAAATCAGTGTTTTTACAGTGTGTATAAATGCTGCATATAACTATGAAGCATTTATATAAGCTAATGTTTTAAATCATGTTGTGGCTGTGTTTGCAGAACAGAGCTCAAGCTGCAACAGATCTGCTGCAGGAGCTCAACAGTGACGTGTCTGGAAACTTCGTGGAGGAGGTCAGACTTCTGAAACAATGTCATTAGTTTAAAAAAACGTATAATGATTTTACTGTAATAATATTTAATTTGCTTTATCAAGCATCAAAATGTTGTACTCTGGGTAAAGTTGTAATTGTTTACGGCTGATGTTATTGTCTTAAGATTTATCGCTTCTTTGTTTTTCTCACATTGTAAGTCGCTTTGGATAAAATCATCTGCTAAATGCCTAAATGTAATAATGTAAATGTTTCAGATGCTGTTTTGAGTGTCTGTGCTCTGTTATCATGTCCTTTCATCTTTTATTAAAGTTTATTTCTTTGTTTGATCTTTAGAGTCCAGATAAACTTTTGGACAATGACCCAGAGTTTTTTCACAGGTTTAGTCTGGTTATTGGTGTCCAGCTACCAGAAAGGTAATATATGACATCTTAAATCACTGTAAAACCCTTAAATGATGTAAATCCTTAAAATACACACAAGCACTTGCCAAATTATTTTGATGTTGTTTTTTTAAACGCACGCCACTCTTTACTAAACAGAATTGTAGAGTAAAACCTATATTTGATGGGTTGTAGGTGCTGGTCCATCACTGTTGTTCATGTGATTTTGTCCTGACAGCACGTGTTTGAGGCTGGCTGCTGTGTTATGGGAGGCAAGTGTGCCTTTCCTTGTTTGTAGAACATATGGACTAATTGGTTACATGAGGCTAGCTGTGAAGGAACACACAGGTAAACCAATTAATGTACTGAAGCAAGATATTTAGATATTTTAGGAGTATTTGTTTATGGTTGTTTTCTTTTACCTTTTCTTGAACATTAAAAGCGCATGGTAATAATTTAGCCTATTTATTTGTTAATGTAATAACATTTGTCAAAAACAGATTAAAATTATTCGATTAATTTGTTGGTATTTATATACGTGGATTCTTATGTTAAAGGGTTTGTCTTTGATTTCCATTGCAGTGGTTGAGTCTCATCCAGACAATGCATTAGAGGACCTAAGGCTAGACCAGCCATTCACAGAGCTTAAAAACCATGTTGATTCCTTTGACTTGGACAACATGAAGAAGAAGGTGAGATTAAAGACGGTTATAACCAAGACAAAATCTTAATTGCTGTTGCCTGTGTTTTCTGTTACCTTTATGCCCATCACAGCTGAAGTCTGCATTATTTGTGTTTTAGGATCACAGCCATACACCATGGATTATTGTTGTTGCCAAATACTTGGAAAAATGGTATAGTGAGGTAATTTTTGATTAACACATAAAACACAAACTATAAGAGTACAAGATCTTGCAAATGTTAAAGTTTCTTAACACGTATATCCTCTGATCTAGCACAACTCTCAGTTGCCAAAAAATTATAAGGAGAAGGAAGCTTTCAGACAACTCATCAGAGAAGGTCATTCATTGGTTGTAATCGTCATGACATATTTCAGCCATTGTTTCATTTTACCAGTGTTTTATTTGGGGTTGTCATTTGTTCCTGTTTTTTCAGGAATCCTTAAGAATGAGAATGGAACACCTGAAGATGAAGAGAACTTTGAGGAGGCTATCAAGAATGTGAACACGGCTTTGAACCCCACCAAGGTAGATCTCATCACCTTTGAGATATTGTGGTTTTCTGTTTTGTATATTTGATATGAATAGACCTTTGTGTCTCCCCCTGATGTAGATCTCTAGTGCGGTGAAGGACATTTTTAACGATGAGCAGTGTGAAAACATTACATCACAGGTTTGAAGCTTCATATTAGCATTTCTTATCAGTATCTATGTTTTAGGTCATGTCTATTTACTTGCATTAGTCTTTAATGTTGTTTAGTTTTTTACCTTTTAACACAGAATGGGTGAGGATGATGTATTTTGTGTGTTAACACAGAGCCCGTCTTTCTGGGTGATGGCGCATGCATTGCGGGACTTTGTTCGAAATGAGGGAAATGGAAACCTTCCTGTGCGAGGAACAATCCCAGACATGATCGCTGATTCTGACAAATTTATTAAGTTACAAAATGTGTATGTGTTCAATTTTCAAATTGCTATTTGTTTGAAGAGCCAGGGAAGTACAGTTGTAATACATTTGTTAAATTTGCTTGATTTTGTGGTCAAATAATTGGTCATAACTTGGTCAGATGATTTCCTTAAGTGAATATTATTGGAAGATAGGAACATTGTGTTTTGTAAATGTACAGACTGTCTATTTCTATTTAGTTTAGATAAACTGAACTCAGGTACCCTTGCATAAGAGATTTTGTTGATACATGATACAGTGACCTAAAATTTGTAAAATGTCTTTTGGCATTTCTTTGACACTTTACAGTTATAGAGAGAAAGCAATGAAGGATGCTGCAGTTGTGTCCAAACATGTTGAATCACTTTTACACTCACTTGGAAAGGTATTTATACAAGATATAAACTATTATTATTACAAATCAGTATGTTTTATATGCAAATTATCATTTGAGAAAAAGTTCATGCTGTTACTAATAATTACTATATAAAATTATTTCATAGCCTCCAGAGAGCATCTCTGAACAGGAAATCAAACTCTTTTGTGAGTACTGCTTGTCCAGCATGCATATGACCAAATCAGCTTTTCCGACACTTGCAGCAAAATCACAATGAGTGAATGTTCCAGTACAATATGTGGCATTTTGTACCCACAGGTAAGAACGCAGCTTTCCTCAGGGTGGTGCGGTGCAGGTCTCTGGCTGAGGAATACAGTGTGGACACTTTCAATAAGGATGAAATCAGTAAGTTCTCCCTGTGGCTTTCTTTGATGGCTTGTGGGTTATATAGGTGGATATATCTGTAGATTCATTGGTAAGTTGTGTGAATGTGGTAAAGCAGTATTTCTTCTTCAGCGTCGTGTATGGATCGCCCAGACAGTGAGATGGTCCTCTACCTCATGCTTCGCTCAGTGGAACGCTTCTATCAACAACACTCACGTTACCCAGGTCAGATAAGCTGGTGTTAATATGTCTATTGTGGCACTAAATATTATGTAATCCTTTGTTTGGACATGATACTATGGTAATGCAATGATACTCATTAAAGTACTGTGGAGTGTCATGTTAATACCAAGAAACAGGGATGTGCCAATAAAGTGTTACAGTGTATATCAAAACACTGGTATTACCACAGCACAGCCATGGTAGTTATTTGTAGTTAATGTAGGAAAACATATGAACTGTCACTGTGAAATTATAATTTTGCAGTGTTTTTCAGGTGTCTACAATTACCAGGTGGAGGAGGACATTAATAAACTCAAGCTGTGTGTGAACAGTCTTCTACAGGAATACAGTCTGAATGTCAATGTGAAAGATGACTACGTCCATGAGTTGTAAGTTTAAGCCTTGTTGGATATGTAGTTTTTAAATATTTGTACTGGAGTATGTTTTATAACATTGACATAACCATGCACACGTCCACCAGTTCTTCTGGTTCCCCTGTTTATAAAGTGTAAATGTTATTTTGGTGTATTCCAGCTGTCGTTATGGAGCTGCTGAGCCACACACAGTTGCAGCTTTTTTGGGAGGTGAGTATAAACAAGGTTTTAAAGAATCCATCTACACTCAGACTGGTCACACGTTCATATAATCTACAGTATGTGTGATGGTCACCTCAACCAGAATTTTTGTAGTCCACAAGTCCAATCTCTCATTCTTCTCCCACAGGATCAGCAGCTCAAGAAGCCATCAAAATCATCACACATCAGTTTGTACCTTTCAACAACGCGTTCATCTATAATGCCATGGCACAGACGTCTGCTACTTTTCAGCTGTAGAACAATCAGCTCCGTCTGTTCCTCATTCCTAGATCAAAGTGTTGCCCTGGAATGAGCAAAATCTTTGATTACAGTTTCATTAGCACATCAAAGGGGCTCACGTTTGTTTATACTTCATTGATTGATGGTGTTGCTCTTTGACAAAACCAGAACTGATGCTGTGTATTAAATAAACAGTGTATCGCAAGTGCTTGTGGATGTGGCTTGTCTGCGGATGAATGAATGCCTGTCTTGTGTCACCAGTATAGTGGTTTAAATGTTATAATGTAATGATAGATAACAAATACGCTAATTGTTACATTCGGGCATGTGGCATGACTAGTGTTAGTGGTCAACTGCCTGAATTAAAATAAATGGGAAAATGTGACTTATGGAAAAATCAAATTCATAAATGTCTGAATTAGCAATTTAGCAGTTAGCTTTATATTTGGGTCATCCTCTCTATCTGTAAACAGGCCCTGCAAGTAGTTTGCATGTGGTATGACACAAAGTGTGACATTATGGCATTGTAACTGTAGAACTATGTTAATAATATAATGTCAAATATTTTTCTAAATGTGTCTATGCAGTATTAAAGTCTAGTGTGGTGAGCTGCTGCTGTTGTTTGTTTAACTAGATTACAGAGTTATTTTCTGCTATAGGGTGGAGTGCTAAGTCTTCTATTGCCTGTCTAAAAAAGCAGAGTCTCCCTGTGGTTTAGACTAGAGAATAGCTAGGTTTTCCTTACAGGGAGTCTAGACAGGGCAAGGACACAATAAGTCGCATATAAACTTGTTCTGTTTTCAGTCATTCTGAATGACTGAATGACCTCTTAGTTTATCCAGGAATACCAAAATGTTTAGGCGATTATAGGAATGTCAGAACACTCCCGTTAGTATATGATGCTGTGTGTTTTAATACCTAAATCCAGTGGAGGGCACCATTTTCCTTTTTTACAGTGTGTTCTAACCACAAATTGTTTCCCTCTTTTTTCAAACGTTCCATTGAATTGTGAATAATTTAGAACAGCAGACTGCCCTTAAATTGATCTATTGAGCAGGACAATGTTAATAAGAAACGAGCCGGTGTTGATTAGTTACCACTTTATTCTTTTACTTGGTGATCCATGCTCAGAAATTCTCCTCTGCGTTAAACCCATTCAGGCACACACATTGGAGTAGTAAGTTGTGAACACACCCAGAGCAGTGGGCAGCACTGCAGCACCAGGGGAGCAATCAAGCTTAAGGTGCCGTGCTCAAGGGCACCTCAGATGTTTTGTGCTGGCATTGGGAATCAAATTGGCAACCTTCTGGTAGATTCTGTAAAATGTTTTAAACCTTCCCCTGTCACTGATTAATATACAGATGGCATGTGCTTTACAAAACTTCCTCAGTGACACGTGAGGACAGTGTATATGGGCCGTGTTTATGAATGTTGAAATGGTTGCACTCAGCCTGCAGCAAACTGAATGGAAATTCCCCCTAGGAGATGTTACTCCTTCTGGACCCAGACTGACATTGAAAGCACGGCTTTAGCCATAAAATTCTTTTACTATTTAGCTAGCAGATCGATATTATCATAAAGCCTCTTTTGGCAACACTGTTTACCTGTTTAGTGTCCATATTTATCGTTTCCCTCAAGCCACAGCATTGACTGTTTTGGTAAAAATCTGCTTTCGTCGTGACCTTTGGTTCTCTCATTAGTTTAAGGCAGCGGCTTTTTGCACCAAGTGTAAATAGACACTCCGTTAGTTTAATTAGATCAGTTGGGTATATACCTAGGAAATAGGAAATTCACTTATTAAATTTGTCTAATATTAGCCTGGCCTGTTTGTACTGATAAACATCAGTTTACTTTGGTGTTACCCTGGACTAAATTTTCATCCCCTAGTGTTAGCTGCAACTGGGCAGAGAGGAGAATAGATGAGGAGGAACAGCAGAAAGCAATACAGCCGAATGTGGAGAGGAGAAGGAAGTTTAGGAGTTCTACATGCCGTGCAGCTGTGTCAACATGGCTGTGTCACATGTAGTGCAAACCATTACAAACACCTAAACGTGGTTTTAATTACCCTAAAGCATTATCTTTGTAACAGATCCGTCACTAATGCTGTTCCCCCTACTGTGCATATTACCGTATAACTTTCCACTTACATTTTATATGCAATTATAATCTTAACAACACTACAAAACATATATATGCTCAACCTAAAAATTCCAACCCAAAAGATTTGGGTTTTTTTTTATTTGGAGGATCCTTAGGGCTCAGAGTTCCAGTTCAAAATTTCCATCTTTTATCCACATAATAGTCTTTTTTGCATCTATGGTTTAAAATATAAAATATGTTCATCCAGTAAATCTCTGCCATTTCCATCACTGAATGTCCCTGAATGAAAAATACAGGTTGTGACATTACGTATTATTGTTTGCATTTAAACTTTACTAATTAAAGGGTTAACAATGTTGTTTATGTCAATCTGTCCTGCGTTTTTACATAAAGCTATATTGAACTGGGATATCCATGTCCTGAATCCCTTCCCAGCTGTAACAAAACTGCTGAACAGGGCTGCTCTTCTTCATTAATATGGATGACTAAAGCCCAGAACCATCCAGAGGAGACACACAGCCTCTCATAAACACACCCTGCTCTCGAGATAAAGAGACAGTGATGGAGGAACACTAACACTACATTCATTCACATACAAACTCCATTTATTCCTCATTGTCTTATCTGCCATGTGAGCGGGAAAGTCCGGTACCCACACAAATAGAGGAATATAAAGCTAAACTGGCTGGAGAAGATTTATAACTGAACTAATCAGATTTTATTCCCATAGAGCAGGATAGGACACCATTGGAGTCATATATATTGTTCTATACATATTAACACTAACCATCAGCCAAACATTCATCTCATATACACAAAAATACACTGAGTCATCGGTATATTCACATGTTGTTAGGAGGAGACTAGAGGACACTGGGTTGTTCATTATCTGTGCTCACAGGAGGAGGGGGTGAACAATGGTTGTGTTAGCCATGTTGTGTGGTCAGCCCTATAATGTGAAAATCAATGGGCCAATCTTGAGCACTGACACAGCACAACTGACCATTTTTCTATCCATTTGCTGTGTACTTATTTTTTCATGGCATTCGGTGAAACCTCAAATAAATCACTACATCAATATAGCTATATTTCTGTGCATCTGTATCTCTGTGCCTTAAACACGTGTACACACACACATAAAGAACAAAGCAGGGGAGAGAGTTAATGGTAAGGGGCTAAAGGAAGGGTTTGCTGAAGTCTGCTGATTATTATTTTGGATATTTGTCTGGCCGCCTGCCAGCGCTGTGCTTGTCTCTCCATCTCTCCTGGGGTCTGGTGGAGCTGGGATGGATTAATACAGTGCAGTTTGAGCACAATGTTCCCTAAACATGCTGGGGCTCTAGAACAAATAATGTGGCATAATTGTGATACAGTAACCATGGTTTTTACACTGTATTCCAAACACTTCAAAGAATACCAACATGATATCACCATGGTGCATGTCTGCAAAATCATTGCACTACCAGCATGTCATGCAGAACACACTGTTGTTCACAACAACACCATTATAATATGGTACTTTTTGGTTAATTCACAGTGTCCATTGAGAATTATGGTAGAAAAAGAATTAGAAAGAGAATAATTCTTTCAAGGGAAAGTCAAAATGAATCACCCCTCACCAGTGTGAAGAACATGTGCGGTAGGAAGCATGAAACGACCTATAGTATTTTAACAGTTAGCCTTTAGACCACACTGACAATGAATCAGGCTAGTAAAAGGCTGTATTTAGTCAGGCTAAGATAGTGCTTGTGATGAGACTTTAGTTTGTGTTTATGTAACACAGCTGCAGATCCACACACTCAACCCCCTCCTCCTTAGAACTTCACTCAAGGTCAGAGGCTGTGAGGCCCAATTTAAATCAGACTCAGACTGGACCCTCGGATTACAGTAGCATTAGCTTATTTATAAAGTCACATGTTTTCAATACAGCAGCTTCACTGTTATTAGAAGCCCAATATTCACTAAACTAAGTAGTCACCTGCTTTTGGAGGATGTATTAAACAGGACAGGGCTAGCACTACAATACACTGGCTGTCCTTGAATTTACAGATGGATGACATCAAAGTATGTTATAAATCTGAGAAATAAAGATGTTTTCTTCATCCATTTCTATAGTGGCTTTTATTTAGACCATTTGCCGGACAAATGAGTCCCTTGTGTCCTCTGAAATGAGCTTCTGTGAGTTTGTCCCTGTCTTTTTATGTGTGCAACCATCACACATTGTCCTCTGTCATTGTGACCTTATGTCTTGCACACTTTATAATTATTCCCATTGAAGAGTTATACTCTTATTAATCAACCACTAATCTGAATATTGAGTGTGTCCTTCAATGTCTTCGATGGTTATAGTCCTGCTCTTGCTGTTTTTTCTGTCTCTCTCCCCTCCCCTCCCCACCCCCACTCTTTTTTCACCCACACAGGGAGCTTCTCATCTAAGCTCCCTGTACAACGCCAGGTGTTTCCTCTTATCTCCCCCTCTTGCACCCCCCTCACAGGACAGTGACTCCAGCCCACACTGAGCCCAAACATGCAACACACGTATAACTGGCCTCCAGAACCTTTTGTTCATTTTATCCATCCATTTTATAAACAATGGCACCAGAGCAGCCACACGCAGAAATCTCTCCAAAGCAAACTGCAGCTAGCCTGTGACTGATTTAAGTACATAAAAGACCCCCACATCACTGAGACCGTCATTCTTTAATAGATGTTATCCGTATGGCAATATTTATCTTTCCAGGGGAAAAACTTGGAAATTGAAACAGCTAATTAAAAAAATACCTTTTATAATTTTCAGTAAACTATTGTACTCTGTCCTGTAACGGTACAAAGTTACTGCAGATTAAAATTTGTGCAGCATTTGTAAAATGCAGAATACATTTACAACATGAAAATTCTTGTTTAATTGTATTAGTTGTTTGCATTACTTAGTTTTACTTTCAGGCCTAGATCTGCTATAGTGTAAACATACAGTTAGAGCTAACAAGTGAACGATCCTGTCAGTGTAATGTACACATTGTGCTGTGTTCAGCTCCTCACACACAGTTTAATGTATACACGGAACAGGCCGTACCTTCCTTCCCGGTTCTTGATTGTGGCTCTGTAGTGTTCTAAACATAAGCCAGAGTTTAAAATTCTGTACTCAATGTATATTTGTATAAAATGTCAAATCTGTATGAATATTCAGTATGTAAAGGTATGTAGGTGCGTGTACAGTAAGCGCATGTGTGAGTGCATAGCGGATGTGTCATGTATGCATGAAAAATATGCAAACTTTCTCTACTGCGCATGGATTCTCTGGCTGCCATTCTTATCAGAGAAATCTGGTTTTTTAGCATTCCCTTTCGTCTGCCATCACTATGATCTCTCAGGAATTGAAGGCAGACGTGGGCTCACACCTGTGCTGAGTCTCACACTTCCTGTTACTGAAACATGCTGTTGGAATGAATCATTCATCAGTCACGTGCTGATAGCGAATTTGTCTCTATTTCATTCTTGAGGCTAAGAGCAGTGAAAAATGGGTGGGTGGGTGTGTGTATCAGAAGGGGTGGGGGAGAGTTATCCAAAGCACAAACCCAGTGACCCACACTGCAGGATGCACCTCCCCACTGGGTGGAAACTTTCTGGAGGCCATGCTGGGAAAACAAGAGCCAGAGATTGGAGCAAAATGTGTGTGGTTAGAGAGAGAGGAGAGTTGGCACTTGATATGCCAAATTCTCAGTCTTTGTCTCTCTCTTTCTTGCTCTTTTATTTTGAAGTCGGGCCTCTTATGTTCACTTCAATAGTCTACAGCATTTTCACTTGCCAAATTTGATTTAAAACAATCTCACAAATTTTATCCATGCATGGAATTCACTCTAATATTCAATAGTACGTCCCTGAGCAAACAGTGGACTTAAATGCTGTGGGTTTCAATGGAAAAGGGTCCTCCCCCTTTCTCTTATTCTGAACCCAAGAGGCTCAACAGCGTGGTGTTGATTAGCATGGAGGGACACAGTGAGAATTCCACAGATAAGTGGTGCGGCCTGCAGTTCTAGGGGTGAGGAAAGGTGAACAGAAAGCTGTTGCTATTCTTGCTATAGCTGTTCTGAAGAACCCCATTGTACCATCAGTGCCAAAACAGAGATGGGCTGGAGATAAAGTGGTAATAAATAAGTGTAAGAAATAATTAACAATTATAGTCTGAATAATTAAAAACTGAACATTCTCCTCGTAAACCTTTGTGTAAGTCCCTAGTGAGGCGTGTCTAGACAGACTAGCCTCCAATAGTCCTGAGAGCTCAGCATTTAAGCAACATATAAAGCCTTATTTCAGATTGTTGTGTGTACGTAGCGTGTTTGTGTGGATGGTGTGTGTACATTTGTCAGGATGTGAGGTTGTGCTGCTTTGCATGTGTCAGCAGGCTTGTATCCACTGTGCCAGCATAATGCTACAGAGACCCACAATGCAACAGTCAGCAGGAGAGAGGAGAAGAGAGGGGGAGGGAGAAAGAAGATGGAGAGAGGGGGGATGGAGGTAGAGGCAGGTCAGAATTAGGCATTTATTTGTAGTTTATCTCAACAGCCACAGGAGGGAGCTGCAACAGATGCCCAACACAGGTTTACATTCCACGTGAACCGGAAGTTGCTACCGATTTCAGTATTCTGATGTATTTCAAAAATTGAGGGCGTGGCTTGTGTTTTTCCACTGGGAATTGATTGACTGTAGAAAAGTAGGAATTCAAAGCTCTGAGCAGATTGACCGTTGAAAGGAAGTGATTAATGGCACTGCCCAAGCCATCAGACTGATGTCATTTGAGAAGGTCTGCTGTTCCAGAAGGGAAACACATTTTCAGATTTTGATTTAAGATTACAAGGGCACATGAATTTAAAAAACATGTTGTGCACTGATAAATCATTGCATTTCATTACATCATATAATAATAAACACTGCAATTTTCCATAAATTAAGAGTAGTATATTTTGATTTCCTAGTGATTTTAATAAACAACAGAAATCCAGGCACCTTGCATGTCAATAATACATACAGCACTCATTTACTATCCACAACCTTAATTTATACAATTCTCATATACAATTCTTTTCTAAATGTCCACCATTCAAAAATGTATAAAAAATATCAAAAAAATGTATTCTTAGGTTGTTAGTGGAGCGCTTCAAAAGCGTTATAGGATTTTAAAATGATTTAATAAAATTCTTCTAATCAAGCAATAACGCTAATACAAAAAAATGACATTTCGAAAGTTCCTAGAATGTTCAACATAACATTTTAAACTTTTTTTAACTTACAACTTAAAATTGTTTGCTGTGAACCATTTAGATGTTTCAGTGACAGTGTTTCAGTAACATATTAAGCAGCATACATTATCCAGCTTGAACTCCACACGCACGCACACACACACACACACACACACACACACAGAAAGAGGTCAGTCTGCAGTCATCTTTGTAATCTCAGAGCAGGTGGATTAAAAACGTATTGTTTGTTATTAGGGTGATGTTATTATTGATGCTATCGCTCACCTGCCAGATCCTCTAGCTCCTCTAGCTCAGTATGTGCAACTTTGACCCAAAAAACCATCACAGCAACTGTCAGCTCAGCTTCTAAACAACATCCACCCTCCAAAAAGAGGTGCCATTGTGTACAGTAATACTATAGGGTAAAGATGCCCTGCTTTCTTTGACAGCTTTCCATTAAAACAGGAGCTTTGAAATCAGGTTAAGGGCTGGTGTCATTCTGACAAGGCGAGACTTTGACTTCCCACCAGGCAGGCGGAGAAACAGAGACCTCTGTTTCACCCCGACGCATCAGTGCTGCAGGGTCACACAACAGGATGAGACAGTGTTATGCAACTGTCTGGGTGCTTAGATATTAATTTAGTGTGTGTGTAGTGAAAATGGCAGCATGTGTCTTGAAGGCAGCAACTCTCTCTCTCGCTCTCTCTCTCTGGCCATGTTAGTGTTTGCATGAGTGACAATTCTCTTTTCCAGACAGCCAAAACACCAAAGTGTCTGCTGTCATCAGTGTAGCCACTTCTGGAATACTTAAGGACAGAAACTCAGCCAAAACTCATTCCTTCCTCTCTGTCTATCTCACTCTCCCTTCCACTTTCACTTCTTATTTTTTGATTTTGTGTCATCCTATATTTGTTGTTAACTATACTTCCTATGTGAAAAGTACTCACAGTAAAAGGAAAGAATGGTGAGAGGTCAGTTAGATTAATCAGTACTCACAATGTCTGCTTATATACATACTGCCCGAGACAACACCAAAGGGCATACCAGAATCTACAAACCTATTTAACTTACTTGTCTCTTACAACGTGTAATTTAATCCAAATATATTCAGTGGCCTCTAGAAAAGCATGCCGTGTCTTTGGAATAAAGCACATGTTGATTTATACTGAAATTATGAATGCTTACATTTTAAGCATTTAAAATTCTTTGTGTTTAATGACAGTTTTACCAGAAGACAAATGTTCAGTGACCACAAAACTGAAGCTTCACATATCATTACACATATCAAAAATATTCACAATATCACAATCTGAAGTTGTTTTCTCTCTTCCAAGAACTGTCCCAAATGGCATGTCACAACCTTGCCAAGAGTTTGGTTTTATTGGTTTGGCACAGATTTAATCCTTTTTAAGCTGATCAAACTAGTATAGCAATGCTCAGAAGTTATGTGGACTGGTTAAGTAAAATTACAGGTTAAATACGGATAGCATGTGGTTTGGCCAAACAGTCAGTACCATGGTAAATCACACTGTCATCTACTATTTGTGTTGGGAAGCCTCTGTTGTATTTTATTGGGAAGCTACTTATTTTCTTTCATTTCCTTTTTTGCTTTTTGTTTCCTAATTTTCTTTATTAAAAACTATTAGTCTGGATTTCTTTCCCCAGACAAAACTTCTTTCTCTTTATCCTGTGCAGTGTATCGTGTTTGCATACTTCCCTTTTTATTTTTGTGTACTTTCAGAACTGCTGAAGTACAGTCACATGGTGAGGATGTGTGTGATAACATACTTCAGTTAAATTGCTTTACTGCAGCACTAATGGCAGGAATGAGGGTATCACATAATAGCATGTGATGGGGTCAGAGTGAGTGTGACTGTGTGATGATGTCTATAGCAGATGGACACAGCAGAGGTATAACACTGCGACTAAAGTATGCAGGAGACATGGATTAGTGTGCTCTGATTGGTCATATTTGGGTGTGCATCGTAAATTAAACAACTTCTTTTAAAATACACTTTTTTGTTTTACATTTTTAATCCTTTGAGTTAAATAAATAATTTGTTTTCAATTTGTTTCATTTTAATATATCATCGTTCAGAGACAAATTTAAACAATAAAGGGTGTCTGTAGCGAAAATGAATGATGAGGGCATGGCAAGACAGTTTTAATGTGACCATCATAAAACAAACTAAGATTCAGCCTCCAGCACTCCACTTCCTCTTGTTTCTTCTCTCATCCAAGAGTAATAATGTGGAGATCAGAAGCTGATATTAGCTAAAGGCTTTTACATCTTGCTTCTTTGTATAAGTGGTGCACTAAAGATTTATTAAATGTTTTATCAATGTTTTTAATCACTATTTTTGTTCACTCCCCAGCTAATACTTTTTAGGTTAAAAGAACATTTTTTTCAACTAAGTAACAAAAACATTAAAAATGTTACTTTGAAAGTTTTAGAAAAGTTCAAAACATTAAGATGTTGTATTACCTTAATTGCTTTTTTATACATTATACATGCTTTGTTAATTTTATTCAAAAATCTTTTTAATTATGTAACTTTTTAAAACATTCCACTGACAACTTAAAAATAACATTAAAAAAAGTTCTACTGATGTTACTGCAAGAACATTTTTCAAAACTTTTTAAAGAACATTATTTTTCTTCTTTAGTTGCTCTTACTCTTTGCAGGTTCAGGGTTGTAGATTGACAGATGTAGTTTTTCCTGTCTGGCTGGGGAAGGTCTTTAATGTGCCTGCTCACAGTACATGGGGGTGTGATTGTGTGGGCATATGGCAGGGCTGGAGGGAAAGGAGGTGAGAAATGTGTTAGAGTCAGAAAAGAAAAGGTAGTGAGAGAGAAAAAAGATTTAATGAGGCCAAACCACCTGACTGGTAAACAGTGATCTCCCTCTGTCACTCACCTCATAGTGAGTCTATGCTTGATGTTGCACCCCAGGACCCCTTCCCTAATGTGCAAACATTATCCTTCCCTAATGTGCTTTCCTCTCTTTTTATCCTCTCTCTCTTCTTGTATTTGTATATTCTGTGAACCATTCCTGCCTGAAGCGTGGAACATCGGACACTGTAAGCACTGAATGGTCACAAATGTGTTAAAGCTAACAGCAACAGTTATATAGCAACTGTAGAAAAAGTCCCACATTTCAGATAAAGAAGCTTATAGCCTTTCTGATAGAGGACCTGGGAAAAAAATAGCATGATTTTTAGCAGACGGAAATGTACGATCATTGACAATTTTGTTTTGGAAATTAAATGAAGTCTAGTAGATAGTAGCTGTACTTGGAAACCTTTTGCTTGTGTAGAAAACAGCTGTCAAGTAAACTGAATTGCCTTATATGGACTAGTGTGATGATGACAGATGTTCTCTCTGTCTTTCACTCTGCTTTGCAGTGTAACCTGTTCTATATATGGCCTGTAGATTGCTTGTATGGTGGTAATGAAACTCACCAGGAGCATTGATCTACTGTTGCAGTATCAGGAAACTTCTATCTTTCCCTGCCCAGTATCTGAGAGTGGTTGGAGGAAGTAAAGACAGAAGGCAGCTTCACAAGCCTCCAGTTTTATTTTAGTTGTCCAGGGCTCTGTTTTAATTTATAGGGCACATTGTGGCATGTGTCTGTTCATAGGGTGTGATGCTGAACTTGGAAGACTGGAAGACTTTATCCAGCTGATGGATTGTGGCTAATATAACCAGAAGCCATTAACTGAGTTTTTTATATAAATAATACAAAAGAGTCATTTGTGGTTTGTGTGTGTGTGTACTAACCCTGAGTGAGTAGGAAGGAGTTGTCACATTCATTTAGGGCCTTGAGACTCAAATGAGTGCTGACATGCCAAACACAAACAATCTCTAAGGACGTGAGACCATCAGCTCCCATCTGTGGCTTAATTTCATATTTTTGTATGTAACAGACAGTACCTGGGATCAGAACATCCAAATATTATTATTTTGTTTAAATACCAAACTGATGGCAGGAGTAAAAATTACTTATGTTATTAAACATAAAACATATTTAAAAAGTATTTTAATATGACTAAAAATAGTCACTTCACCTTCAAAGTAAATGATCAATTGCAGTTAGTTGCTACTTGTTGAGAATGTACTGGACAGATGAGAGTTTATCATTTAATGGGTATGTTGAATTGCTGAAGTTCAGGAACAAAAGTTGTATTGGTGTGAATGTTCTCATGGATTGACTAAAAACTCTCTATTCCATACAC
>JAZGTK010002552.1:0-31293 GCA_036877625.1 Ambastaia sidthimunki | reverse complement strand
TTTATTTTGAATAATTCAGCACACCGTCTTCTACCAAACCCACCCATAGAGACGGATTTAACACGGCTAAACTTAACCACTGAGTTACGTTTATCAATTATGTAAGCGTGTCATCTATATTGCAACGTTTTCAATCATGCTCCATCTTTCAAACGTAGACTTGTAAAGCAATTACATAAAGTGGCGGGTCTGAGAGGTTGCACTGTTTCCCTGAGCATCCACACAGCATGAAACGCTGGTGTTGTACAACACGCAGACTGCGCATCTGCGCAGACCTTTAGTTTTGCTTGCTGTTCAGAGATGCACGTTTTACTGCCACAGGGCCAGACGAGAATGTTGGGAACAAAAAGTCTACCGCTTGCTTTCTGAAAATAAAGGTAATGATCTCTCTACACAGGTGCATGTGATGCATTATGCACTGCTAGGCACATAAGAACAAAAGGGGAGAAACGGTTGCCAAGGAAACAAGCCTCTCTCCTGAAGTGTGAAGTTTTAAAGTATTCACATGTAGGCATTTTGTACGCTGTGGCAAAGCGGGGCGTTAATGAGACGAAGTGACGGTGGTGTGCTTTCAAACACGCATCGCGGAAACCAAGTAAAATCGGAACACTTGGAAGGGTGAACGTAAAAATATGCGCATATTTAAATGAGTACTGATAGATTTGGCTCATGATTATGCAGTATACATTCTTAATGCACTGACGAATCAGGAAGTTTCAACAGCACTTGTGGTTTTATTGGACTTTGTCTGCGATACAGAATCTGCGATTAAAACTCTATTAATATTTCAAAAACCGCGGGAAATAATCCTCTAGGTGTAAATGTCACAGAGTTCTGATATGAAGAGGGAAGTTGTAAATTAGGTCACAAATGATCTCGTTATGCTGTCGACTTTAAATAATGTATCACATGCCTTCAAGGGCATTTTCATATAGCCGTATGCAAGAACGCTTCCCTAATGTTTCCATAATTAGTTTTTTTTAGATATTGTATTAATGTTACTTTATGGTTATAAGAACATTTTAGAAACGTTTTAATCATGTAACGTTTTTAAAATGTTCCATTAACAACTTTTTAACATTTTTGAGATATGATATATAACGTGAAAAATGCTCTACTAACCTTTCTGCAAGAACGTTTTTTTAGAACTTTTAGAGAACATTAGCCATTGATTTGAGAATGTTTCCTGTTAGCTGGTTATATTGCGCTATACAGATGCCATTTATCGCAATAAATGCAATTTGGATGTTTTCTGCATGATTCCAACGCTAGTGTGTTGTCAATACCTGAATGTCTCCGGCTTGCTGAGAGCTACACAAAAGGCTGACCAAGCAACAAGGTCTGCGCTGGCCTCAGTCGTGTTCACCTCCCTCTCCTGACTCCCTCATCTCTGCACATCAATACAGCTGGGCCAGCCTGCAATGCAGCCATTATATAATGATACCACCACCAACAAACGCACACACACACACAGAGACAGACCACCGACTGGAGAATAGTCAGGACTTATTAGGTGTCACACACCTCTGTAATGTGTGTGTCTGAGCGAGAGAACAAAATAAATGCTCTAGTGAAAGCGCTCTGTGTGTGTGGACAAGGTATTCACTACATTATTGGGACCAAATCTGACATACAAAATAATCTTTTTTGAAATTGTAAAATAGCAGCAAGTTTTCTGTGATGGAAAGGTTAGGGTTGTGTCTATGGAATTACCTCATTAAACAACTCAACATTAAACTCAATGTGTGTGATACACATCAATTTAAGATTACTAGTCTGTCAGAATGCTCAAAAATGTATACATTTATTTTAAAAATCACCTTTACAAAATGGAAAAGGCGTTTATTGCTTAGAAATTCCCAATTATTAGTGCATTCATCCTAAAGGGCATTTAAAACATTTCACTGCTGTTCTTTTAGGCCATTGATGCCAACTGAGGAGGACGTAGATCTACACAATGTGTTTCTTATGTACAGTTTGGCATGTTCATCTATAATTGATGAGTGATCTTTCCATCTCTGCCCTCCTTCTGTTCGCATAAAGAGTGAGTGAACGTAGCAAAAATCTCTTACATAAATATTCCATCAATATAGAGTGCAAGCAAAAGAAAAGATGTTCAATAGTTTTGTGCGGATAATCGTCTTGGTCTACAACTTAAATCTCATGTATTTTTTTCACGAAAGTCTGTTAAAACAATAAAAACCAAGGCAACGTGCATCTTGAAAAGAAGTATGCACACAGATGTACCGTGGCATTGCACCAACCTCTGAGGGTTGCTATGGTTATAAATGATGTCCAATCGCTTCTTCAGAAAACTAGGACGCAGACCAAGAAGAGAACTTTCAAACAGCCAAATGTTATACCACAAATATGCTATTAAAATGGGGGAAAAATACTTACACAGAAATACCCTACTTAAATCACCCTAATTCTGAGTGCATATAAACAATGATATACATCATATGTATGTATGTATAAATATTTATATATGTATAAGCCAGTGCACTTTGTATTCATGCTGCAAGGCATGCTGGGAGCCCACGAATCTTTCAACAAATCAACAGTATTCTGCAATATATTACAGTTTATGTCAAACAACTGTTAGATTAGTTGAGACGATATTTGAATGTTCAATGCTGTGGGTCTAACGTGGTTTAGATAGATTTTTATTTATTTAAGGTAAATTCTTTGAGCATCTGTTACTCAAAACACTATGACATATAAATGCAATTTATGAATATAATTTCATGAATATTACCTCAGATGTTTGCAGACAATAAAGCAGAAGAAAAACCTCACAGACTTATATTAAAGGATGGCCTTAGGCTTATCTAACATAGAGAAAAAATGACCCAGCCACCACAGTGCAATAACAAATACAGTAGCAACACTCTGGCAACCCATCACAAATAGCTCAAAATAAGAACAAGGCAACTCAATTCCAACAAGTGCATCATAACTGAAAATGTTATTTAGCAAAAGCAACGCTCTGCAAATCATCTGCACAAGCCTGCGAGGGCGTCCAAAATAATCACACTCTTTGCAATCTCTGAATGCATTAATAAGCCAAGCTTCAATGCAGAGCAAAATCCCAGAGTGAGTCAGTCTGTAAAACATGAGCTTGTGAGTTTGGAGGCTGAGAATTATCAAACGTTTTCTCCTACAGTCTATAGGCTACGGATCTCCCAGAATAAAGACATTGGGGGCGTTTAACACGGATTGAGTCTGCAACACACTGTAGCATGTTGATCAAATAGCGCTGGCAAGCTTTACCGTCAGAAATGCCATGATATGAACGGTTGTTGAGCTGTACGGCTCATTGAAGATTGGGGACTGGATAGTGCTGGAGCTCAGACTGGCCATACTGTCCACACATGGTGGTCTTGAGTTATCATATTCCTGGCTCATTCTTCTATTTCATACTGATTGGCCCATCTGTTGGAATTGGTTCTGGCATTGCGCAAGGAATTCCCTGCGGAATCTGTTCATTAAAACGTTCAATCGGAGATGAGCGAGCATCACTCTCACAATTGGGTTTCCTCTGGGAATTTCTGGTGGGGTTTTAAAATAGCAGTTTTTGACATGCAAGTAACTTTATTTAAATAAGCAACTTTAAACCAACTGAAACAGTTTAGTGCATGGAGAATATAAACTTTTAATTTTAGTTAAGAACTCTAACATTTTCTAAAGAAAAATAAAATGCTTATAAATAAAAAAAGGTATTCTTTGGGTTGATAAGCTGCATAAATTATATATATATCAAAAACGTTAACCAACACTTTATACGTTACCATTTTTACGGTTTCTTGCCGAGTCACATTTCAATATTGACGACATTATTGGAAACAGTACGGAAACATTCTTACAACCTAAAATTGTAAGCTGGGCAGCCACTTATGAGGTTTCCTGATAGGTATAAAGTTTTATAGAAGGTCACAACATACATATTTGTATAATGTCTCTGGAGACCTTCTGAGTCAGTTTTCTGTTTTCTCCTTGACTTTATCATCAAGGTTATGGAGGAATAAATGGTCATTCTTTCAAAATCCTTCCCAGGGCCATCTGTCACTGTTTGGGCACAAATCCTTACAGGTAACGATGATATAGTCGCAGATGTTAGGTGAAGTGCCCCGGCTGTTCTTTCTGTTGCTTTAGTGCCAACTCAACAGTCTCAAGGTCAGAAGCGACACTCTCACAGCCCCAGAACATCAGAGGCGCTCTAGAAAAACTTGCCCTATTTTCAAAGTGCGTGTAATTCAAAATAAATAAATCACACACACGCGTCCTGAAATTTAAGTACCTGAGATACCCTTCTAGAGCAGAAACGAAGGACAATGTCTAACAGCAGCCTGTTTTACTTAAAACAATAAAACACTGTAACTGAAGTTCAGGCTGAAAGATGTAATTTAATAAAGCTAAAACCTGAGATGCATTCAAAACAGTTTTGCGTAGTTTATTTTTAAAAATGCATGACATCTATAGCTAATGCAATTTCAAAAAACGCATAATTATTATGATTTACTGGCCTGGATTCCACATCAATTTAAACAACCTACTTTATAAACAGAAACCACACCTCCTATTTCAATGTCAGATAATATGCGATTTTAATCATTCACATTAAGAAACATGAATGTATTTCAATCTGCATACAGTAAGCACATATTCCTTCTCTCATAGTCAAATGACTGTAACAAACTTAAATGTTCTTACAATATAAAATATACAAATGATGTAGAGATACCAAACAGCGAATTGAAAATGTTCAATGCACAGATCATTTTTGATAAAAAAATTACAAAGGCTTTTCCAAAAAGTAAACAAATAATGAAATCATTGAATTATTAAACAACATCCACACTGAAGTCTCTAAACGTCTCCAGATCCTTTTGTGTACGAAAATCAACCTGTATCACACAGTGCAACACTATGCAAAATAATGAAAGCCTCATTAGATAACACTCAGCGTTTAATCTGCCACAAAAACATTGCAAATGACAATCTCACTCCATAAAAACCCAAAAATAATCATTATACAATCATCACATATCATCGCATTTCGAGGTCACAGGACTGTCACTGTGTCCGTCATAATTTTCCTCTCGTTGTTTTGCTGACGGAGACGCGACAGAGGAACAGCCCGTACAGTCACGCGCGCTGTCTGAACACACAGACGCAAAAACACACACAGGAGAAACGCTTATTTAACCAGAGAGAAACATCTGCATACCAGCATATGTTTGGGACAGTCACCCAACATATGCTAACGTTACATCCATCTCGCTATATGCACTAAGCATGCATTAACTGGCGCATGACCTTAACATATGGTGCAAGCCAAAACAGACACTGTCAAGCCATTCATTAATGCCATTTAGCGTTAGTAGACTGACATTGGAGAAAATGGCATCGGGTGGCTCTGTTACTCCACTTTATGCATAACCATCATTGATGTTAATTAATAGCAACGTGTCTGTAATTGCATAACCTACTTGACAGCTATTTTGGGGTCCTCGTTTCTTCAGTGCGCGTCTATTGGATGATGGCGGGCGTCATTTTCAACGCTTGGTGAATGAGCAACTAATTATGGTGAAACTGAAACTCTTGGCCAAGCCTTGAAACGGCATTTATTGCACTCAAGATCTATCACAGAGTAACCACAAAACAGGGCAAAATAACAATATGTGGTCAATATGTATTAAGTGTCGCTAGTAACATTACTGGGATACTATAGAGAACGTGAACCTACGTCACACCACGTTGCATGTTGGGGGGCGCCGCCATCTTTGGAGGATCCGCCCTCTGGTTCTGATACATACCTGTATATGAAAATAATATACATACCTGGTTTATTTTTGCCTTGAAAATAAATAATTGTCATGGTATTGTTTGCAGGGAAAAGAAGCTGGTTTATTGCACTTCATGATAATGTGATGTTTTCATTATAGTTTTGTAAAACTACATTCACAAACTGTTCACCATAAAAACACGGTCACATTTGTACCCGCTGATGCTTCAGCCATCATATGGTTCATATCATATAATTTACCCAGAATTCAACATGGCGTGACATCAGCCTCACATTCTCTATCGATAAAATCTAAATGTAGGGTAAGAAAAGGCAACACACATTATACAATCTAAGAACTCTGTGTTCTCCCTTTGCTTCTGAGTTCACAGGTTTCAGAAAGGACATGGAGTTTTGAGACTCTGTTTGCTGAAGCTTAGAGGACCCTTCA
Source organism: Ambastaia sidthimunki (assembly GCA_036877625.1). Lineage (NCBI taxonomy): Eukaryota > Metazoa > Chordata > Actinopteri > Cypriniformes > Botiidae > Ambastaia > Ambastaia sidthimunki. The sequence continues at coordinate 25,054 of JAZGTK010002552.1, read as the reverse complement.
GACTGCTGAATCCCAATCAGAGCATTGCAGTCAAACTGCTGTGCAGGTCTCCAATCAGGACATTCAGCAGCACAGTGAAGAGAAACGTACTATTATTCACTGACTCCTGATTATCTGAGGCTCTTCAACAAGGACGAAACGTCTGATAGAAAAGGTAAACATTTTGCCCTGAAAAAACCTTTATGTGCTTCTCACTTAAACCATATACACACCCACACACACACACGCGGTATATATGGTATATATATATGGTATGTACAGTATACACACATATATATGAGGACATATGTTTAATTTATAAAGTAGAATAAAACCAAGAGGTCCTTTGTTGAGTATATTGTGTTATAAAATCAATAAGACTCCAAAGGCAAACCAAGAAACAAAGCAAAGCAAAACAGAAAGTTATCTACTGTTCTGTTGATGTTATTGCTACCTGATGATATATCCAGATTATAATATTTTCAAGTACAATATTCAGACTTTAATAAAAACACACTTTAATATCTTAAACCAAATTGCACTAAAATGTGCAATTTACTTTTATGTTTGATTTATTGTTTTTTATTGAATAGCGTTTACTAAAACAATGCTGTATTAAAAAGAATTGCTTAAGAAATGCATTGTTTATTTTTGCATAATTTGCAGTTTTGCACAAATAAATGTGAAGTTCTTCAATATCTACTCAAACTACATCTTGATCTGTTCTATAATCTGGCACAATTATCAATAGATTATCATCTTTTTAAACATTAGATGGCCTAGTTGATATATTGCTCTATATCACTAATTATATCATTAAGAAATGTTTTTTTGAAATCTTTTCTGTTTTTTGTAACATTAGGAAATGGGGCAAAAACGTTTCCTAATGCAATAGCAGTTTCCTGTTATTAATGGCTTTCCTGCAAAAATTCGCAGTCCATACTTTATACTGTAGCACATATCACAGCCTCAGTGAATTATACCTTCAAGTAAAGATCCAGCCTTGAATTTTGACCGTTCTCACACATACATCAGTTTTATTTGCTGTCGCTATGGTGACAAGACAGTTCCTTTTCACACAACACACATTAAAAGCTGCGAGCGAAGAAAAATGATGCCACTGAGGGTTAGACTGCTGCACAAATACAAACACTTTAATGTCTCTTAGAAAACAGTGTATAACTCACTGTTGCATCAAGCTAAAGAGATTCTAGATGCATCTTTTGCAGCACAGAATCTGAACAGCCTAACCCATAATAAGTGATTCATGAAGAACAAAATCTGTCTGGAGTGCAACATTTGTGAAGCTGACACATCCCATGGTGATGAATTACAGCATTGAGCACAGAAGAGCTGATATTTCATTTACATAAAAGCATGCAGTATGTGCACTGCACTGTTTGTAATACAGTAAACAACCATCTCAACACGAAGATCGCTGCACTGCTTGTGTATGCAAGATCGGTCATGACTTTATATTCATTCTAATCATTACAGCGAGTCTCTAGGCATTTCTCACAGGCTGTACAGCTCACTGCCGCCCCCTAGCAGACAGTCCGGTCATTACACTTTACCCGTCTGCCTGAAGTTTAACTTTGTTTCAGTACCGCTATCAGTGTTAAAGCTTTACCTGTTCAGTTATGGAGACATGAATAACTGTAAATTGTACTTGTAAGTTAATTTGCAATAATAATAATAATAATAATAAAAAAAGCAAAATTTAAGCTTCCAAGACATACACTTGCATTAATAACATACCGACCAGTTGCATATTATACTTGACACATCTTTGTGTCAGTTCAATACAATAAAGAATTTGCTCATAGTCATTTCATTCCACAGTATTTATTATCCCATAGGTAAAAAAAAAAAACTTTTTAAGACCATTTCCATCCGCGTACAGAACAATTTATTACTCTGACATTTACACACACAAGAACTTGTACGGGCCATACGTGAAACTATGACATGTAATCTGCATAATGAGTTACATGTAATCTGCAATCTCAGTTTCCATTTCATTATCACTCCCATCAGAGGGCTTGTAATCTTCATCATCATCTTCATCCTCATCCTCATCGCTGTCTACAGTTTTGGGTCTAGTTCTCTTAAGCTTGGGGGTGGATGAAGCTACGAAAACATAAAGCCACACAATATAAGTAACACACAGCTTTGAGTTTTTGCTTCGTCACACGCTTTGAGTTGTTTTTGCGTTTACCTGGCCGCTTGCCTTGGATGTGTTTTTGGATTATATCGGAGATGATATTTCTCAACTCGTCCGCCGTGTGGGGCAAACACCAGCCGTCCCTTTCGTCACATACCTCCTCTTTCCCATCATTCTTATGGATAATCTCCTTTATTCTATAAATCAAAAATATACGTTACCTGGGAATGTATGTTAGGTGTTATGGATGTTATGGATGGAGATATACAGCTCACGGTGTACAAAACACATTCGTTCATACTTGTCCACATCCAGATCACACAACTGGTAAAACATCTGTCGGTATGGAGGAAGCATACCGTCCCGGAATATGTAGACAGACTCCTGGTTAAAGGGGACATTCAACCTGGTTAAAAACATGACAATAGCTGGCCAAAGGCCCATATTTTCATATTTATTCATTTGGCAGACGCTTTTATCCAAAGCGACTTACAGTGAATTCAAGGTATACATTTATCAGTACTTGCATTCCCTGGGACCGAACCCACAACGTTTGCGCTGCTAACGCAATGCTCTACCAGTTGAGCTACAGGAACACTATATATTAATAATGATTTGTAATATTGTGTTTAAGTTACGGTAGACAATTTCTGAGAGGTTAGAGGTAGCAGGATAACTGTGAAAACACAAATTCTTGCCCTCCCTTCACAAAAATATTGTGATAGTTCTAACATGCACAATTGAAATAATACAGAATACCATAAGCTGGTATTTGGCAGTGGCAGGTTTGGGCCCAGATGTTGATGGTCCTTCTGGAGTGATGTCACTCACACTAGCAGGTTGGGGAACTGATAAATGAAACCATAGAACAAGATCAACTTGGTGAAATTAACCTGGTTAGTAACATAACATAAACTAATAAAAATGGATTATCCAAGGATAACATTGTGTGCTCTTACAGTACCTGTTTTGTTGACGGTGGTTGGACGACTGTAATGATAAGCACTTCTCTTAGATTTTACTGGCATGTCGTTGACGTTATAACCTTGAGCAACAGACAGGAAATAAGAGTCATGTGACCAACCCTCACTGCTGTAGATTCTGTAACAGTTATTGTTGGATTTCTGGTCATGTTTATCTGTATTACACTTAACACAGTTAATGTTCAGGTGCTTGGGTTGATCTACCATGTTTCGTTCCATAGCGGATCCTGAAGTCTAGAACCTGGTAGATCTTTGCTTCTGGTGTGTTCCGAGGATCGTATCCAAACCTGACCCACAAGCTCCTCCACGGTCCTGTCAGCTACACATACAAACTACTTGCATGAACTGTGTTCACATGCCATTTGCATAAAACACTCCCCTTGTCCAACAGATAGCCCCGCCCTAAACCCACACCATTGGCTAAGCTAACGTTGCTATATTACACCACAGTGTTTACACTCTTCAGGGAGTAAAATGTGTTGCTTGTTTTTATTTCAACACAGAACATTAAACCTGTTCCTCTACTTACCATGTAGTACGCCACATACGGGAGTAAGTGCTTCATTTTTTCAGGGTGAATATTGATGTTGGCCTTTAGGCCATTTCGAGACCATATTGGACGTCTCTCGAAAAGCTGTGAAAATTTGAACAGATTGCAATTAATACGTTTTTATTAGAATGAAAACTTCTTATTCTTTCCTCAATAAATGATCTAAAAACAAACTATTCATTTATCCACAAACAAACAAAACACTAATTTCTCCACTATAGTAACACATGGCAAATGGGTTTAAGCCATTTTACCAACCTCTTTCAATTGTTGCTCCGCCTTTAAATCACTAGGATGGACACACATCTTCTTCCAGATATTCACAGCAGCTTCTAAAGGCTCTGAGGGTACGGTCTTGTCATCATAGTTGACAAAAATGGCATTGTTTGGCCGGCGAGCCCGAATCGGGGCAATAATATTATGCTCCTTGAGGAGGGCAGACTGCAGTGGAGTGCTGCATTTTGGGAAGTGAGGTGGTCAAACCGTCAATAACAAATCAAATCTTCAACACACAAATACAGCTGTTCTTTAAACTGAACCACATTTGTTAGCTACTTGCAATCAATACCAATATTGTTTTGCAAACACTTCCTAGATTAACAACTTATGTGTAAGAATACAAATTTCTCTCCAGCTCACTTGTGCAAAACATCTGGACGATAGTAATAATCCACAGGTGTGTCCAGACGAGAGAAAATGGGAGGAGGTAGAAAAAGAGGCACGGGACCGTCGTAGAATTCCTTCTTCTCTGGTTTACGCAAAACGATCTTGTCATACAAAGACAACTGGTTGCCGTCGGGACCGCTGTGAGACGCCAGGTACTGAAAATCTGCCATTCCTAAACACACAAATGATTCACAGTGTGTGGTTGTTATTACTGACATGTTGTCTTGTAGTTCACATCAGTTAGCTGTGAGGGCATTGATGTCACAAACTTCCTGTTTTAACAGGATACGAATCTAAAGCTTGCCTGGTCAATTCATTAATACAGTCTTTAAATAGAACTTACATGCAATACATGCTTTTGTAGAACACCAATAGGTAAAGCAAACATTCAAACCTTGAAATTTATACGTAGTTCCTATAAGTCCCACTATCTCCATGCTGATTTGGGACTCCCCGCCGTTGCCTTTGCGGGTTCTACGACGAACTCTAAGAAGCAGGTTGGTAGAGGAGTATCGGTTCCCATACACAGGATGACAGAACGGGTCTTTCGGTCGAAAGTGGAGTTCAAGTCGTTTAGAAGAATCTGCATATATCTGTTAAAAATAAGATGCATCCCAGGTTAAAACACAATCTACTAAAACAAGGGCCCCCAAATAAGTTCCATGGCAAGCACCAAAACCCCTGTATAAAAACAATTACTACTTTAGTTTGTTACATTAGTAACTTTTAAATGCCAGAATATTACCTTTACACATTTACTTAAATCACTTGAACACCAGATATAGTTAAATAAAAGGTAAAAAAAGAAATGTATTAAAGAAATAAATATTTTGATATCTAAATTAGATCTCTGAATTACAAAAACATCATTTTAATGAATACCATAAGGAATAAGACTTCAAACACCTTAACACAGTACAGTTACTTTCAAACAAGAGGAAATCTCATTGAAAGGATCAGCGGCATGTGGTCACCTTTGACACCCCCTCATCTCGTCCAATGCTGTCCAGCATTTTGTCCACATTGTTGACAACTCCTGGATATTCAACACACACCAGATTAGTGTCAGGCAGGGCTAGTGTTGCAGTAGTTCCTGACACAACAGCTGAATCTATATTTTCGTTTCTAGTTTCGCAAGCTGTGATGTCTGGAGAAGTATGACTGCTCGGTTTATCCATAATTGCAAGGTTTTGTTGTTTGTCTATGCATGCGGAAAAATTATTAACGCTGTAATTTTTGTTGAAACAGGAAATAAACACATGCGTAACAACATGTCCGGCTAAGAAACACGTTCGGGTGGAAAGGAGATGGGCGAACAATAGTTCCGGGTCTCAGTGCGCATGCTCAGAAACCAATGGCGAGCATGGAGGATCCGAGGCGCTAAAGCTTTTGCTGTCAGTCTCAGCTCTCCTGGCTCACATCACAAAATAAAGTAAGTTTTGATGTTTTTTACAGTGATAAAATTAAATTGTAATTGTTCTGATAATACACCAGCCGACAAATGAGTTTCGGGAGCATTGTTTTGAACGGACCCTCTCAATGGTCAGTCGAAGAGAGATAAAACGTCAACATGGAAACTTAAAAATCCCTTTACTCGACAAATTCGTGAAACCTATAACTTGTATTATGTGTTTATATCGAAGATTTCAATCATGAATTAAAAAATGCAGCGGACACATTATAGTGAGAATTTGTTATGAACTGTTATAAAAATATAAGTCTTGTTGCCACGCGTCATTGAGAATCTGAAGAAACATACATAATTTTGTCATGTGATATTGTGTTATCAAATTTGAACCTTGTATTGCACTGAGGTGTGTTTTATCTTATGTAACTGTGATCATTATTGTCATTATTGTGATCTGATTTTGAGCTACATTAATATGTCTAATATGTACAAATACAGACCTGACAGTAAATATCAACTATTTATAGTGTTAGAATTACAATTTGTCAGATATTTCAAGTTTATACACGCACACATGTATAATTTATAGCGTTTGTGCAGTTTAAGTAAAGGGCAAATTCTGATTGTAATCTATGGAAATTGTGCAAAACCAGTATGTGAACAAAATGTGATAAATAGTTTTATCACTGCTGCACACCCGCAGCATCTATATACATGTTAAGAATAACATATAATTACAATATAGGATAGAAGCAATTTTTGTATTATTGTAGCACTGAACAATAAATCAATATATTACATAGACAGGAGATACCGTTCTTAACATTAGTGTCTATAACCCTAAAATTGTAATTAATCAGACATGCCTGTCAGTTTTCTCACTTCTTTTGTATAAACATATAACAGAGTTATTTGTTTTATTTTTGAACATCGAGAGATGATACGCAGATCAAGAATCAGTGTCCGGCCCAACGTGAAGCCCACAGGCCGGACTGTAACGGGCTCTCGTGATGCGTCTCTGGATAACAGTCAGCCTCCAAAGACCCCTGCTGACTCTGCCTCATCGGAGGGGTCAGAGGTCACAAATAAACAAGGGAAGACTGACCCCCTTACAGCAGCATCAGAGCTGACCAATGAGAAAGCAGCTCAGAGCAGCAGCCATGGTAATGAGGTGGAGGCCTCTAGCTGTGGAGAGTAAGTGTTGTATTTTCCATACGTTCCAAATGTGTTGTGATTTATAGTGTCAGAATTTTAAAAGACACTTTTGTTTTGTACTTTACAACAGAGATGCATCATCTGCATTTACTGATGCCCAAGCTGGAGCAAGCACCTCCATGACATCTGGACCACAGAGGAGAAAACGCCTCACAGCTCTGCCCAATCTGGCCAAACCACGAGTCACCCCAGCCTCCACCAGGACTCCAAAGTCCCCATCCAAGTCTACAGTCAAACCAACAACACCCAACGAGGCTCAAAAAGCCACCAGTCTAGAGTCTGTTTCTGGGATGCCCCAGATCAAGAAGCCTGTCCTCAACCCCAGGTCTCCTGGAAGACATAAACCTTCTGGAGTAGGCAGGCAGGCCAAAGCTCAGCCCACACCTGCAGCCCCACCTCAGATTGATCTAGGGAAAGAAACACAAGTAGGCGTACAATCAGAGGAAACTGTTGGACAGTTGTCCCAGCATCCTCTTAAAGCTTCCCAACCCGATCCTGTTTTGATTCACGAAACCTCTCCAGAGTGTCCAGTCCCTCCTGCTTTGAAAGAAACAGTCATTCAACAGGAGAACAATTCTGGACTTGATCCAAAGCAAAGCCAATCAGATCCATTAAGAGAAGAACCTGAAAAACTTAAATCGTCTTCTAATTTGATCAAATCTTTAAAAACACTGAAAGATCCTGCAGATATGATCAGGTTGGCCAAGGCCAGGAAACTCAGAGAGCTTCTTAAAAAGGAAATAAACAAAAGCAAGGTGTGTATATATTTTGGATTTATGTGTCATATGCAGAAAACATATTTAGATCATTGATTAAGTTGAAGACTGAATACTATTTTCACTGAGTTACAGTAGAGCCAGTGCTGTTTATGATATATTGATTGATATATATATATATATATATATATATATATGTATTAATTTGTTGAATATGATCACTTGATATGAAAACCTTAAAAGTAATGCAAGTTACTGATGCTGGAATTTAGGAAGATAAGAAGAAACCCAGGATGGGATTCAAAGAGCGGAAAGCCCCAAAAGATCCCACCAAAATGACCATGAGAGAGCTGATCTATTACCTGCCGGCTTCCAACCCAATGAAGTATGTCTCATGCTTAATGCCTGTGTGTTGTAAAATTCATATTTCCAGTACTATTAGCAAGAGTGAGGTCTTGTGTTCATATTGGATTTGTGTTGTTTGTCACAGTAAATTGTGGATCAGGAGTAACCTTATCGGCAATGTTTTCTGATCTTGGTGACTTAAATTAGACTCTTGTTTTTATCTTAAGGTCATGCACAGAAGAGGAGGAGAGAGCTTCAGAAATAGTATTACCCAACTCTCCTAAACCAACGTAAGTCTCATCAGTCTGTCTGTCCCCTTATTGCTCACGTATCATCAACCAGACATCTATCTGATCGGTGTGAATGAAGGTATCATCAGAACCTCTTGTTCCTCCTCAGTTCTTCAACTGGTCCATCAGTTCAGGAGACGGGGGCTGGAGATGCTGGTCAAGAGGAAGAAGAAGAGACAGGAGGAGCAGAGGAAGCTCCTCCCGAGGAAGAAGAGCCTATGCTGGTGCCCAGGGTGAAGGTGGCAGAGGATGGATCTCTGATTGTAGACGAGGAGAGGTCAGTTAGGTTCCTTTTCATGGGGAGCTGCACATATGGTTATATGAACCTGGATCTTCAGATGAAGAGACTACACATTCTAAAAACTGGTGGGATCTTTAGCCATCACTTTACACTCTCTCATTATGTGTGTGTGTGTTTGTGTGTAGTTTAACAGTCCAGGTGTCCAGGACAAAAGGGCCCAATCCAGCAGAAGATAGAGATCCCATATTTGAACGTGGTTCTACCACCACCTACTCCAGCTTCAGGAAAGGCACCTACACCAAACCCTGGTCCAATGGAGGTCAGAGACCAGCAAAAACCTCTAAACTAAAGAGTGCTATGAGCTTACCTGCTAAAGCTATAAGAGACCTCTCTCGTTTTGACTTTTAGAGACTGATATGTTTTACCTGGCCATCAGCATGGTGGGGACGGACTTTTCCATGATCGGTCAGCTGTTTCCACACCGAGCTCGTGTGGAGATTAAGGTGTTTGCATCTTCATGTGTTTGGTGCTGTGAACACATTATGGTCACTTTTCTAAACGTTTGCTCTTTGGTCTTCTGGTGTTCACAGAACAAGTTCAAGAAAGAGGAGAAAACCAACTCATGGAGGATTGACAAAGCTTTCAGTAAGTAACTTACCAACTTTCTCAACTTACCTTATAAAAGACAAACTCAAAAATAGAAACTAAAACACTGAAAATCAGATGTTGAGAATCAAGGATCATGTTTTCTAGAGGAGAAGCGGCGTTTGGATCTTGAGTTCTTCAAAACTTTAATGGAGCAGATCCTAAACGAAGAGCAAATGAAGAAGAACAAAAACAAAGAGCTGGTGAAGTTAGCCAAAGCTCTGAGGACTCAAAGGAAACCAAGAGGTCAGTTTTTTTTTTATCTCTCCATCTCTTTATCACCCACAGGTTTCTAACAAGCACATTTGTTTTGTGATTCAGTGGCTAAAAGAAAAGAAATGGAGTCTTCTGAGAGTTCAGAGATTGATGAGGTGGAGGGAGAAAAGGAGAATGAAGACTTTTGGAATGAGGAAGATGATGTTGCTCCAGAAAAACACAAAGGGAAGGCGGAGCTATCACGCAGCGTCAATGAGGGTCCGTGTTTAGAAAGAATACATGTGTACATCTTTTGTTTGTGCTGCTTTTAAAAGCTGTGTTTAATTTAAGACTGTATTTTAAAGCTAGTGTTTTTGATGCATTTAAAGCTGAAGTGTCAGGTTTAGCTGTTAAAATATTTAGTATAATGTATGCTTAATATGCTATATTAATTTTTATTCTTAATAAACAATGTGAACACTGGCTTGTAGTGCTTGAAAATCCAGCTTTTTTAATTATTGATTTTTGTTTTTCAAATCTGATATGTTTTATTGGCTTGTAGCTGCAGGAGATGGTCCTCATGGCTGTGAACATGAAGTGTCTGAGGGTCCGACATCAGATGACAGGTAAGAATCAGTCAGTAAATAATTTAAAGAGGAAATACAAATCTGTCTTATTTTTCTTTAATTTATAACCTGTAATGAGACTGAACTAGAAATGCATTGTTAGCAGGTTAAAGGAATCTGATTTATCAGAGAATGTGAGCAGGAGTCCAGCCCAGCTCAAGGTTCGAGCCCAGAGACCCACCCCGTCCCTAAGTAACAAGAGTGGAAATAGGCGCCTGGCTGGGGAGGGAACTCAAAAGTCTCACAAGGTAACACTTGTTTGACAAGAGATTAAACAGGTTGTCTAACTGTAAATTAAAGCTGTCAATCAATCAGTTTTAATCAGATAAATTACAAGATACTGTTTAGTCCGTGATGCAATCTGTAATGTTTTTTAGTTAAAAATTAATTACATTATTCCCAAACCAAGGAGATTGTGTGCTTATAATAAGTGTACAATAATAACAATACTTTCTGTAGGTGCCCCCAACATCAACACAAGAGAGGGAAAAGAAATTGTCCACTGTTCTTCATGAATTGGAAGATTTGGAAGAACCTGATCTTACTGCTGTACAAGAGCAAATTTTTAATAAACCAACCAGGTGCTGCACCAATATCCAGCTTCCAGACAGTGGAACTTTCCTATCCATTCCTACTTGGCAGTATTAACTAACTAGTCCTTCCCTTCTCAGGTCAGGACGGATACCTAAACTATCTCAGCATGTGATACAGGCAGTAGAAGAAGAAGATGAGGAAGAGCTTTCTGAACTTCCTCTGTCCTCCAAAGTTCACGGTCAAAGCTTTCAAGCGCCCAAACTTAAGCCAGGTCCACATCTGAAACAGGGCATGACTAGGAGGGGGAAATCGAGACTGGTGACCTTACGGGCGTCTGGAGCTGAAGATGATGAAGAGGAGGAAGAAGTAAAAGAGTGTGTGTTGATCCAAGAGGAGTTTTCTTCAAACCCAGAAGAGGAAAATCAGGCTTTCGTGCCAATGAGCCTTCGTCCTGTAGCTCCAGTTAATTCTGAGGTGGTAGAAACCGTGGAGGAGGTGTGTCTGAGTATTATCATTCGTGTGGTTTGTTTATTTATGGTTTGTTTTCTCAGAATGAGGCTAGAAACAAGCTCTATGCAAGTATAAATGTACAAACGGAACATCCTAGTACTTTATTTAATATGCGTTTTGGTGTTACTGTAGAAGTACCAAATAAGCAAGAATTGCATTGAATGTTAGTGGCATTACACTGGCTGTGTTATTATTCTAGTAACTAGCTGTTTAAATGTCAGCTAACTTGCTCAGCACAGTCCTCTTAAACTTTTGCTCCTCCATAACTGCTAATTTCTGGTACAGTGCCATTGCTGAGAAAACAATTCTTGTGTTCTTAAACATTTTGACACATAAAAATGTGCAAAATCGAGCATGCATTGCTACGTTTTTGCATTTATTCAGGCCTAAGAAATGTTCAGTGCTTTTATCAGTCATTGTGTTGTTTGCAAACTTGTCTTCATTGGCTGTGGTCAATTATTTCACCATTTCATTTATATTAATTTTTGCATGCTCACGCCTCCCCTCCCATTTCATTGTCCTGCCTTTTCCCCTTGGTCACTCACTCCCATTGGCTCACAGCTGGACATCTCTGTTAATGTACCCGATATCTTGGGCACATCCCAGAATGCTTTGTGTCCTGAGCTTTCATGTGAGCAGGCCCAGATGCCTACTGGTTCTGTCCCTTGTGAACACCAGTTGGACCTGCTTGTTGTAAGTCTCCCCAGCATCATCTTTCTCATGTTCATGTTGTGGTGTCCTTCAAAACTGGTTCCTGGAGTTGGTGTTCATTTGAGTGTCTGATTTGTTTTTAAGGACGTGATTGAGTTTCTTGACCCAGACCACATGGAAGGTAAGGTGGAATGGATTGAGTCTCAGTCAGGGTGGACAATATGCTACTTGATATGAGAAATCACAAATATTTTGAGCTTTAAAATGCTTGATAGTTCATCTTGGACGTATCTTTCCAAGTATGCAAGGAGATCAACAATGAAGCTGCCCATACGCTGCTGACCATTGGGAACTCGGCTCAGATGATCCAGACAGCAGAAATGCTCGACACAGGCAAGAGTTACTCGTTATTACTCCAGCCTTTATATAAACTGCCACTTTAGCTCAAAGCAACTCTGACATGTTGACTAAGATGCAGAGTTCTCTCTTTTTCTTAGGTGATTATATTAATGAGCAATCATTAAGCCTCGTCCAGGAAGAGGTTGTTGAAGAGGAAGTTGTCACAGAAACAGTAGAAGAACTTCAAGATAATACCTCAGTAGTGATGTCTGGTCCTTCTGAAAGTTGCCAATCAAAGTCAAAAGGTGATCTTGAGCTTTCAAGCTGTGGGAGTCATATTCCAGAGCCAGCTTCTGAAGAAACCTCCACCTCGATAGAACAGCCAATCAGATTACAGACCACTGATGCTGCATCCACTCAAGACGAGAAGCAGAACTTGGCGTGTTCCACTAGCGTTCCACCCTCTAAAAGAGGCCGTTTCTCTAAACCCAAACCCAACGTTGGCCAAGGTTTGAGAGGCAGACGAGTGCAGCAGCAGCAGAAAGTCCCTCAAGAACCCGGTTCTGTGGAGAGCTCCAGTGGTTCAACTTCTACAGAACAGGACAAAATTGCAACACAACCCATTCAAGAACATTCTAGTTCTGTGGAACACACATCACAAGAGTTTTCTGCCGTTTATCCTGAGGTCCTGCAGCCAGAAACATCATGTGAAGGAAGAGTAGATGGTCCTAGCGCCATCCCTGAAAAAAAGACTGAAGAACATAGTGGATCTTCATCACTCAAGAGAAAGATTGATGATGTAATCATGGAGGAAAGTGCAAAAAGTGATAGAAGAGAGTTGGAAGAGGCAATACCAGAACCACAGCAGACAGACAGGTATTACAAAAGCTGTATCCTGCACAGTTACATCATTTAATTTTGTTCATTGTTACATCATTGTTTTGTCTTAACATACTTTGTTAATCAAGGTTCTTAAATGAAAAGTCAATTATTAGTTTAACATTGACTATTTTCCACATCTTCACCCTTATGTGTGTGTTGTGTGTGTCAGTGCGAGTGTGTCTCTAGAGAGATCGGATGAGACCTCTAAACCTGTCAGGAAGTATCGTGGACCCAAACCAAAACCAAACCTGGTTCGGACATCTCGACCCACATACACCCGGACCCAGCAGAACACAACATCACCCACAGCAGGTGAAACAATTCAGAAACATCCGTTATTATCTAAAAAAATATATATATAATATCATCCAGAAATATCAATGGCATATTTCACTCCATAATCCAAATAAAGATAAGGTTTATTTAGCAAAAACATCTTTTTGCACATTTCAAACATATTTCCCCACCAATAATTCACATTTCTTTTATTTGTTTTTAGTGTTAGAAGAAAGGCCACCTGCAGCAGTTATCTCCACACGCCCTGAAGAGAGCGCTGTAGTTATCACAGAATCTGATGTTTCTACAGGTCCAACTCAAAACGAGAGTGTTGCATCAAACACAGAATTTGTAAAGGTAAAATTTTTTAAATAGAGTTTAACGTAATTCATAATACAACAGGTAAACTTGAGGAATATGAATATTGTACTTTGTCTCTTTAATATAGACTGTCAAGAAAGTTACGCCACAAGTTGTTTCTGAGAATAAGTTGAAAGAGAAAACTGTGGTTACATTGGAGGACACCAAAAGCACTTCTGAGGGAAACAGCCCTATAAAACTTTCTGGATGTGTATTGGAAGATCCATCTGCTGACTCCGCCCCTGATGAACCAGTATTTATACTGTCTCTCACTGAAATCCCATCCACCTTTGAAGAGGGGAGGAGCTTTGCAACAGAGCCCCTCCCACCCACAACAATGCCTGAATCGCATTCTCATGGTCAAAGGTATTTTTGCTTAAAACATTTATCTGATGCAAGAAAATGAAAGAGAATTTTCTGTGAAAGTGTCCAAAAAGTGTAAAATTGCTTTGCAGGATAAATATTACAGTGTTAAACAATTAAACAATGTTTCATTTACTAGATGTTTCTATGTGCTGCTTCTTGTGTTTGACTGTTTTTTTAATGTATTTTTTCTTTGTTTAATTTCAGTGCTAATGAGAGCAGGGAGGCGTCTCATTCTCTGATCACAGATGCTTTGCTGCCTGTGGCAGATGAAGAGGAAAGAGCAGGAGGGGACGGGAACAGAACGAGGAAAGAAGATTTGAAACACAAGGCAATGGGATCTCAGAAGGTAAAACATCTCACTTTCAGCATTTTCAGGTGTTTGATAAATGTCTGTGAAGGTGATGTCACTAATTGTGATGTCATTTCTGCTCCAGAATGCCAGAGCAGAGAGTCAGGCAGAGCATCATGGTGAGAACGTTTTTGGTACTTGTCATCTGTCACCATATGGGTTGCTGTTAATATCTGTTTGTGCATATCGCTGCCCCTAAACTTCTGTCCATTTGTCTGTTTTTAATGAAAGCGTTGGACAACCGTGAAGGGACTGAGGTGCAGAAACTTCCTGAGAGGGCCAGAAGAGGTAAGGGAGAAAAATAAGATGCAACACTGCATGTTTTTACAGTGAAGGGTTTTAAATGCACCACTATAATCCAGTATTAACCTGAATGTGGTCATATATTGATTTTGATAAAAACATCTCATCATTTTCAATAGTAATAGAGCTGAGCTGCACTATGTATGGGCTATGCTGACTTGATTTGCGAGATCTGCCAAGTAATTATTTTATCTGTATTTAGCAAAACTGCAGGTTAAACCCAACCCCATTTCAAGGAGAAACACTCAAGGCATCCATGCTAAAGAACAGACACCAGCACTCTCTTCAGAAAAGACTACCTCATTACCAATTTCAACACAAGAGACTTCATCACTGCAAGAAAAAAGTGTGCCGTCCACCATTTCAACAACAATCAACCCTGAAAATTTAACATCAGCAGTCATTTCAGATCCAACTCGGTCCTCTCCAGATCTCATGGGTTCACCTCAACTTCAAGATAATACCTCTGAGGAGTTTGCCCAGGTGGGACCCTCCCAAAGCATCATGGGACAGGTGGACATCACAGGCAACAAGGCAGTTAAACTAGCTGTGACAGAATCAAGCTCAGCAGACTCACAAGATGTCAATCAAATCATACCTGTTGCCACAAGTGGACCACTTACACGGTGGGTGTCCACAGATTTGCCTTTAAAACAGTTTTTAGACTGAATATTAAAGGAGTAAAAACAATTGGTACTGGTAAAAAAGTGCTGGGATGCTTACAGTGGGACTGTTTTAGAGCTGGAACTAAAGTGACAGTTTTTATTTTACCCCTGATAGCGAATATGCTCTAGATATTTTGTAGCATGTACAAGTATTGATGTTCATCTTGATGTCACCCATAGACCTGGTAGAAGACCCAAGGGTTTCCTGTCCTTCATTTCCTCAAAGAGCACTCATGGACCTTCAGCAACTCAACGAGGGGCCAAGCCAGGCCCCCAGAAACCAGCAGTCAACACCTCACGACCACAGGGGAAGCGGGTGGCGGCCAGCCCTGTTCCTACAACAAAAATTCCTGAAGTAAAACGACCCTCAACTTCTTCCACCGTTGAGGTAGAGTTAACTATGCAATCAGTCTTTAAGTCATTATGCTTACGATTAAATATAAGTGATAATTTTAACAAGCACCACAACTAATGTATTGCAGTACTAAAGGTTTAATTTGTTATGAGCTATTGAGAAATTAATTACTGTTGAACTTTAATTTTAAATTCCTTCAGCAGGACTCAGAAGAAGAGCCCACCAGTGTCTCAAAGTACTTTTTCAGTGATATCTTCACAGAAGTTGATGAACTAGAAGACATGGATTGACAGAGGCCACAAACTGCAAAAAGATTGGACCCAGACAGAACCAACTGCCCCAGTCAAAAATCTTTTGGACATGAGAATTGTTAATATAAGAAATTTTTACAAGGAACTATCAGGATAAAATAACTAAAAAAAGATACTGATACATCGTTGATATCTTACAAATTTCATTATGTGACAGATTTCATTCATTTCTGTGATTTTAAGGATGATTTATTAATTTTAAAGGTATTGAAACACAGCAAAATATTGTTGATAAATGTTTTTACAGTGGCACGGATGTAAAGTTCCATTACAATTCATGTCTTAACGCAGCTTAACTGTAAATTGTGTGACTGTTTTTTATCTTTAGGAACCTGTCAGAAATATACTCTCCCATTTTTCTAAGTCACATTTAAATAGAAGACTTTCATGCCTTTAGGTATTAAATGTAAAGAGCCATTTTAAACAAACTACCATATTTATTAAGTCTTCAGTCTTATGATGTTGTGTGTTGTATTTTGGGTTGTTTTTGCAGTTTAGATGTAGCGTTTTGATACCGTTTTTATTGCCAAACCAAGCCCGTATATTCCACGTTGTTTTCAACTTTCTCTTTCAGGTTTACGCAAATGTCAACAAGCAGTTACACTTGTAAATATGTGAATAAAATGTTACAATATGTTCTGAAGTTTACATTTCTTTTGTGTTTTTAACATATGCATTTAACACTATGAGTGGTAAACAAAGGCAGGGTGGATGGTTTTTACAGAAACCTTTTTTATGCTGGGAGAAAGACTCCTCATATCTAGATATTAGAAACTAAGAAGTCTAAATAAATGTTTTATATAAATACAGATCTTCTGTGGAAGGTCCAAGACTACTATTTGATCTGAATGCAATGATGGGGGTCTGTTGCCCTTTCAAACTGCATGTGTATGTGGAGAGGGTGGAATCTTGTGCTTTCAAAGCTAGCTTGCTTAAACTACCTTTAACATTTAACTTTTAACATAAGTTTTGCAGATGAGAATATGAATATAATTTAGTTTCAAACAAATACGAAAATTAAAAAGGTAAAGATGTACACAAGCTTTCAGAGTTTAGCAGTTTTATGTTGCAGTTTAATAATGGTGATAATAATACTTGACTTTAACATTAAACACTTAACTTTCACCTAAATGTATATTAAAGTTTATCAATGTTGATTTAGGCGTAAATTACTGTCCAAACTACCAAAGACACAACTGGCTACGTAACGACATTGTTATGCGTTTCCTGTTACTTTTCTCAGCGCTGTGTAAGCTATACCAATCACAGCCGTCCATGGTTACTAAACTATAGTTTAAAAAACATTTAACCAAATCGTTTAATTATGTTTAAATAAATGTACAATCATCTATAGAAAACAAAACGTTATATAAAGAAAACAAAAATGGACAAAAGAAACCTCAATGAGGGAAAAACGCTTTCTAGCGTCTTAGGAAACATTCAGAAAACGTTTCTGTTACGTTGCCTACATTGAATTACAACAATGGTGGCGCTATTTAGGCCTGTGTTAAAACTAGAAGCACCACCCACATAAACTGTGGAGAAAACATCCCATTTATTCATAGTTAACGGCTACATGTCCAGCCATAAACAGCAACACATCAATAGCGCATTTAAAACATATTTAAAACGTTTGCGGTGGAGCTTATGAAGAACGCGTGTTTGGATGCAGCTGTTTTGTTTGCGGTGTTAGTTAACACAGTGAACCGCTGCTGTCTGTTGTTTGGGGATATTAACACAAGCAGAAATGTTCTGCAGAAACCAGACTTCACGGGTCACGGTTGCCCGCGGATCCGCGCTGGAGATGGAGGTGAAGAGAGGCCGATGCCGGCTGAGTGTGCTGGAGGACTCCGCGCAGGTAACACACCTGTGCAAATCACAACATCCACACAAAACCTGCAGGAAACGTAGCAGTCAATGGGATGCAATAAAATCGTCACTTTTGCAACATTGTAAATGAGAGATGTAAATGTAACTTGTCCCTTTTTTGTCTCATCACATGTTGCATTTTGTGTCATTTCTGTATATTTGTATATTTGTGTGTATTAAGCAGTGCTGGCTGTAGCATGCTGTTGTGTTTTTAGTTTGTGAAGAGGCATTTAAGAGTTTATTATTTTACTATTATGCACAGTACAAATGGACAATAAATGACTTGAATGGCTAAGATAAATGCCCATAAATAATTTGGCCTTTGCAGGGTCTAGGAATTGTTATTGAGTTATTGAAATCTTTGGCTTTATGTTGTATCTGGATAGAATGTGTTGAGGCCTCTCTTAAAACTCTAGAGGGTATGTGTGATATTGTCATTGTAAAAAAAAATGTATAAAAACTCTTTTACACGAGATTAAATGGACATTAATTTTAGTTATTTGTATCTTAGTTAAATTTAGTTAAAAGCTCTTATATAAACTTGTAAAGTTATGTCACTTTTTTAAGTCTAAAAGATAAGAAATAATGAGGTGCACATAAAAATTGGTAGCAATTATAGTTTGATAACAATTTTATTCCAGACAGTAATACGCAATAAGAATTTGATTCTGCCTACTGTAATTATTCAAGCCATTACAAAAATGACACCCATCACATTTTATTGCATTAGTCTGTGATCCACCTTTCGTTTTGTAGTTATGGTTCCTTGGATATCAGCAAGTCAAATCTTCAATCTGATGGTGTTTTGGCATTTAGTCATTGCTTATTACAACACACACTTAAATGCAGTTGGCAGACGTTGTGTCAAATGAGTAATGGATTATAAATGAATCAATCATACTCTGAGACACACATTAATTATTATCCAGGTTGAGAACGTTAATTTGAACATAAATGTTTTAATTGTTGCTAAACAATCACATGCATTTTTACACTGTCAGTATAATCTAATTGCTTTATGTTGGCAGCTGGAAGGCAAAAATCACAGGCAGGTCATAACAAGAAAATGACAGATATTTGCACATGTGTCTGTTAGCGTCACATTACCAAAGCCTGCATCATTTTTTCTTAATCCGCTGTATTGCAACTTGTCATTTATGCACTTGTAAAATTTTTGAACTGGTGCTAACGGCCCTTAAAATGTCAACATTATCTAATCTTTTAATCTTTTCCTTAGACATGCATATAGCTGCAGCTTTTTGCCAACAGAACTTAAATTACATTTGTAAAATCTTATCTTATATTCATTTGATGTAGTAATTAATTGATCTGGACCTGATAGATAGACCCTCCCTTATTTATTAACATGCAGATGGTTTAAATCGTGCTAATCTCGAAACACACCCATAGCTCCGCCCACTTCAGTGCTTACATAAGCACAACCGCTTACATCATTGTTTACAGGATGTTTACAGATTTAGGAGCCAATTAACTGCGTAATTATCTGCAAACGTTTAAAACAACTGAGTAAAGATGTGAACTTTTAAAAAATAACATTTTTTGGAACATTTAGTATAAATTTGTGTTGTTTTTTTTGTGTAGAAGTGAATTTGTTTAAGACAGTCCTTTGTACTGACGTATTAATATTTGTGTGTGTGGCCGAAGGTTATTGTTTCTTTATTTTATTGCAAATCTTGTTATATAATGTCTTGCAGATAGATGTGTTCAGTTATACACAGCTGAACACAGGTCCTATTGTTAGCAATGCCTTTAGGATCCATAGTTTTAGACACTGGACAATTGTAGTCATGCTATGGATCCCAGCTTCCGCTCAAGTAACTGGTGACCCAACAAAACCTTCTTCTATTCAGCCTTAAGTTCTTTTGGAAGTCGTCCAATGGTGGAGTCCTCTTTATGACTTCCTGAAACGGGTGTATTTGCAGATTTAGGGAGAATTATGGTAATCTAAGTCAGTTTTTGCACTTTTAATATATGCAATTCAGTAGAATTTACAGTA
Source organism: Ambastaia sidthimunki (assembly GCA_036877625.1). Taxonomy (NCBI): domain Eukaryota; kingdom Metazoa; phylum Chordata; class Actinopteri; order Cypriniformes; family Botiidae; genus Ambastaia; species Ambastaia sidthimunki. The sequence continues at coordinate 5,244 of JAZGTK010002552.1, read as the reverse complement.
TGATCAGTATGATTTTAGCATATGACAATCCTGCAAGAATATAATTAGTGTATGTTAATGTAAGAAGACCTGAAACGATAGAATAAGATCATACATCAAAGTTTAAGTGTTCCTGTGTCCAGGATTCCTCTAATTCACTCTGTAACAAAATGTGGTGCAATACATACATTTGAGTTTTACATTGTTAATAATAATATTGCGTTTTTATTTTTAATATGTATTGTTTTCTGTGTGTTGCGAAATTAAAATGGAACATTCATGGGGCAGCCTACACTTATAGAAACCATAAGATACTATATGTAATCTCCTTAAGATCAGGCCTCTGACCTGAAGGGACTTATATACATAAGATCAACATCAGCTGATTTTGAGGTCAGACCTGTAAACAAGATTTACACATTTCACACATTCCATAGGTTTTGACTTTCTAAAGATATTGATGGTTCCTATATAAAGATATATAAGGATATCAGAAAGATATTAGATCTATTTTTAACTATGATAAAGTGTTTCATCACTTTTGCTGAACTTTAGTGATCTAATCTACTACCTGTTTTTAGGTTTGGTTAAAGGTTAGTTAAGGGTTTGCTTTGGTTAGTTAAAGGTTTGGTTATACTGGAACATCTGAAAACAGGTTTCAGATTTGCACATTGTTTTCTACAAATCGGTTAATTTAAGTTAGCTGGGTAAGAGACAGAATTAACACCATGTAACCAGGTCTCAAGATAATCTATACAAACAGCTTAACATATTTTAGGAAGAGAAATCCTGCATGATAAAAAGGAGATAAAGCAAATCGCTTTACATTCGGAGAACTTTACACAAGTCATAAGATCAGCTTTGGGGTTTTGTGTCTTATGTCATGGTTTGTCCTGCACAGCCGTCATACAGCCGTCTCATGTGATGCAAACAACCATCACACTGATAGATCTGTGTGTGTGTGGTGTGTGTGTTTGTGTAGCCCAGAGTGTGATGTGGAGAGTTCAAAAAGTCAGTCATAAGAGCCATTCTTAGAATGATCCTTTTCTTTAAATAATACATAATTCTTCCATTTTCTGTTGATGAAAATAGCCATTGATGATGAACAGCATTAAAGTTTGTTTTATGGTCCTCTATGTGCTAGTTTAGTCCTAACAGGTGAAAAAAAGGCCAAAATATTGGTGACTCATACTGCACTCACTCAATATTATTATTTCCAGTATTAGGAAGCAGTAACTCAGAAATAGGTTTTTACCCCAATGCCAAAAGAGACATTAATGTGCTAAATCAGTATCCAGCCAATATCCAGTGACAGTACTGGTCTCTACAGTCACTTTTATTTGTCTCTTTGTCTTGTAACTTCTGTATTGTTTATATATTCTGTATGTATATTTTGAGTAGCTATCAGTGCTGTCCATTGTATTCTGTCTTGCCTGTGTTCTATATAGAAACATTCAAGAAATGTTTGTCATTGTTCTTTGCACACAGCACTTGTACAAATGACAATAAACGACTGTGACTTGAATGTCCGTCCCTCTAATACCACATAACTTCTGACTAGCAATAAACAACCAACAAGATTTAGCAACATAAACAGCCAACAAAACTGTTGGTTTCTTTTGAACCAAGAATAACCTTTTGAAGGCGTAAAGAATCAAACTCTCTAATGCTTCGGTGAGGATAAAGACTTGTCTAATCTGATGAGTCAGCCGTGGCAAGAGAAAGTTAGTTCAGCTTTTTTGAGGAAGTTCAGAAGAAAAGTGTCATTTGATGTCAGGCGTTGTGTGTTGGATGGAAATCATTCTCTTAAAATATCAATAGCAGTTAATAAATGTTTTAAAATTAATAAATTTAGCTGACATGCTCAGCCAGTAGTAGCTCTATATACCAGAAGATCCATCAGCCATCTGTGTATGTGTCATCTGAAAGCGTCTCTCTGTGACCCTGCAGGACTGTGAGGTCCAGAAGTTGATCGAGAGAGAGGTGCGGATCCGTGAGGGGGCCTGTAAGCTGTTAGCGGCGTGCTCTCAGAAAGATCAGGCTCTGGAAGCTTCCAAGACCCTCCTCACCTCCAGCAGCCGCATCCTGGCGCTCATGAGCCGGCTGCAGCGCATGAAGGAAGCGCAGGCCATGCAGAGAGCCGGACGCAGGTAATGGACAGAGAGGAACCACACACAACGTTTGGGAAGAAATAGACAATTTCTGATGGGATTAAACTATATTTAATTAATTATCTTTTCTGTACTGAATACATTTATTTATAATCAACCTGTCAAATTTATAATCTCTTGTCCACTATTTTAATTTTTGCAGTAAAGAGCAATGCATTGTGGGGCTGTTGTATTTGCAAAATATATAGTGCATTCACTGCCTTAATGCTGCCTAGGTAGACGACTCACTAGGTTGTAGTACAGAGCCTTTTATTCTCTGATTGATTGTTTTTAGGTCAATTGATGGTGGAGCTTTTGATGAGAGATTACCCTGTACTGCAAAAATAGCCATTTCAGGTGGGGCTACACACACACACACACACACACAAACACACACACACACACTATTTGCCTTATTCATTTGTTCTACTATTTATTTATTGTTTGACTTGATATCCACAGATATCCGTATTCCTCTTATGTGGAAAGACTCCGAGTATTTCAAAAACAAAGGGGGTGAGTGTAGTATTTGTAAAGTGTATTTGCATACAGAATCAATGTTTCTGTTTTGTAATTTTCTCTTTTGTGTGTTCAGAGCTGCACCAGTGTGCCGTGTTCTGTTTGCTGCGGGTGGGGACAGAGATTTATGACACGGATCTTATAATAGTGGACAGAACATTTACAGACATCTGTTTTGATGAAACGCTGATATTGTGAGATCCTTTATATTGTATTTATTTAAAAATGTGTCCATTACTTAACATGCTTATTTTTTAATGTAGCTTGCTTCTAAAATGAAGTATTGTTGACTCCTGTATGATAAATTGCTTGTTGCTTTAGACGAATGTGTCTTCTGAATAACTAAATGTAAATATTAGTGACATAAGCTGTGTAGACTGAAAGACTTTGTATATCTGGTCTGTAGCGCTGATGTACCTCCAGGCTTTGACCTGCAGGTGGAGCTGTACAGCTGCTGTGTGGAGGAAGATTTCAGCACAGGCTTCTCCACACGAAGGTTGAGCCGTCTGGGCAATTCTGCCAGTCGCGCCTCCAGTAAGAAGTTCATGGCAACTCTGGAGACGGCAGCATCCTGTGGTTCCCATGGTAACGGGGCAGCGTTCGGGGAAGGCGGGTCTCCTGGGGGAGGGTCTCCGGTCCTGTTACCCATCGAGTCTGTACAGTGAGTGCCATTATAAGTGTGTTCACATGTAAAAACATCTGTATCATGTTTGTTACACATATTCATACAGTCAGGGATTAATAAAAGGAAACAGAAGACTAGAATTTGTTTATTACTATTTCAGCATTTTAGAATAAAGATAAATACATAAAATAAGATGAAATAAGTAAGTGGAGGTATGACAATTTTATCATTTTAAACATAATTGAAGTTCGTATGTGCTGGACACTTGTTGGCTTAACTATTGTATTTTATTAGCTTTTGTAAAGAAATTTATACTAAATAAGTCATATAAATAATAAGCATTGAAATAAAAAACGTTAAATGAGACTGTGCACACCCTGATAGATGATACCGGGTAACCACTGTTGGGCTAAATTTACCTGCACAACACAGCAGACAAAAATATAAACAAATGCATCCTTAGAGACTCTTCGTATAGACAGACACACCCTGACTGTTTGTTGTTTTAAAATCGAGTAAGAGTGAAAGAGGACTGCCAAAAAACGCCCAGAAAAATGAAGGCCGCTGATTTTGGAACAGATTACATATTTTTAGGATGAATCTCATAAAACCTGTTAGCAACACGTCAGGGTCATGTTTCACAGCGAAAGTAAAAACGTACAAAAAACAGAATCTGTTTTAAGAGTGTCATTTGCGTGCAATAACAATTATGTGGTGAATTATTCATACTTATGATTTCTTATTTTAAAAAAGCATTAAATATCATGCAAAATAATGATATGAAAAAGGCCAATTTTCTTGCAAAGTATTTTCTCATTCGTTTTAATTTTGATTTTCTTATTTAAATTTGTTTGTTGATTTGTGGTAAATGACTTGTATGTTTCTGTAAAATCACTTTTCACATTATAAAAAGTAATAGAAAAATAAAATGTAGTGAAAGTAAATAATGGTAGTTTAACATTTTAAATGTTTAATTGTTTAACTGTAATCAGAACATAATGTTATATTAATATTACATGCATATTCTGCGACATTAAGCTTAGGCACTTTATAAATAAAAAATTATTATGATTATTAATGTTGTTATAATTATTATTGTTATTCTTATTAATGAATTAATATGGCTTCTTTTTCACAGGGGTCCTAAATACCACCTGCTGGCTCACACGTCTCTGAATGCGTGTCATATACAGCACTCTTTTCGAACCCATGATCTGACCATATCTGGCACAGGTAAGAAAACACCTGTATTATTAGTTTTATATGTTGTCTCTGATGTTTTCTCTAATGCGTGTGTGTTTTGAAGAGGACTCTTCCTTCTGGCTGCCGCTGTATGGTAGCATGTGCTGTCGACTCGTGGCTCAACCTCTCTGCATGACTCAGGATGTCATGCGTGGAAACTTCAGAATTCGGGTGGGTGGAAAGATCACGTTTAATTAGTAATCGAATGTGAACAAGCAAAAGTTTCAATTTGTATTCATCGTCCTTTTTGTGTTCTGTTTTTTAAGTCCGAGGCCAGTCTGAAGGAATGGACGGACGTCTACGGTGTCCTGAAAGGGACCGATTTACTTTGTTACCAGCAGCAAAATAATGCAGAGTCTTTATCAAAACCATTGTTCACCATTCCCATTAATAAGGTCAGAAAATAAACGTAAAACATACTTTTCACAATCTTTCTAGTTTATATAATGTGTCTTTCATTTTTCAACAGTGTGCATACACGTATCACAGGAGAATTTTGCAATTTTCCTCATTCCACCAAAAATGTGGAATAAATATGGAATAAAATGGACATGTGTAAAACAAACTAACAACAAATTAACAATTGCATCATTATCTTCTGTTTTATGCATTATGCAATTAAGCAGTTTACTGTGCTGTACACCAGGGTTTTTAAATCCTGTTCCAAACCCAACCTTTGTCCTCCAGAGTTTAGCTCCAACCCTAATCAAACACAACTGCACCTGGATG